>JAWDGP010005058.1:242500-315380 GCA_033675545.1 Elysia crispata | reverse complement strand
AATTCACTTTATTATAATGATGTGGTATCATGGGCATGTTCACGATTTGTCTAACATTTTGGTCATGCTGTAGCTTTTAAGGAAATTTTATATTTTAGCTGTGATTCATTATGTAAAAATCTGTTATTCTCAAAAAGGCTCATTATGAATTTAGTACTATTTGGCTTTATTTTAATCACAAATGCTTAAACAAATAAAGGGAGATCTAAATCTATTCGTAAATTCTTTTTTTAACTTCTATCTGAGCACACATTTCTAGTTTTACAGACACTGGTGATAGGAAACGGATTCAAAAGAATTCTTCTGTCTTAACATAAGAATGTGATAGTGATAATTATAAGGCAATCAATATTGTACATGTATTGTATTTCGTGTAGACGCTTTCGTAATAACAATTCATATTTCAATGTAAATATGGTCAATTTCAGCCCAAATGATTTTTGTCAAATTTTCTTTGGAAAGACCTGAGGTCATTAAAAATTTTAAAAATAATAATCAAGGAAAGTTTCCTACACTTTGTTATGGTAATACTTTTGGTACGAATGAACAAGATCAGGTAATTAATATCATAGGAAGCAATTAAATCCATGTGTGGCGCTTTGATTCCTGGAATAGTAGAAAATAACAAAAACTCACTTCCGTAAGTATTGGCTTACCCACATTCTAACTGTACCAAGCCTAGCTTTCCAGTTCTTTGCTAGTCTGAACTGATCGCTGAGTAGAATAGAAAACAATTAAAAAAAAAAAAGCATTAATGTAAAATGAAATCGAATTTCATCTGTGGGTTCATTGACCGTGACATAGAATGATCGTGATTTCTACATTACACAATATTCGAGAGCTGAGGGGTGGGGGAGGGAGAGTCCAGCAAAACTTTACATTAAAACATTTTCTTACTATTGTACGTATTTAGGTGAGTTATAAGATATGAGGATGTAGATCGTAGTTTATAAACAAATATCAAACCATTTGGGTATTATATAATTTTCTAAGTATAGTAGTAGAAAATCGGTAAATAAATAGATAAAAGGAGAGTCAGGTTTATAGAGCGATATATATATATATATATATATATATATATATATATATATATATATATATGAACCCCCGTCGCACAAGCGTAGATATCAAACTCATAATGACATTCAAAGATAAAACTATTGTATGATAAATCAACGTGAAACTGATATCGTAATCTGTGAATGCAATTTCAATTAAATACTCTGATCATATAGTGCCTGTCAGACAGGCAAAGTAAAAAGCCACTTTGAGTTCATTGGAATAGTTTTTGAAGGTATTAAAACTTTTGATTTACGAAGTGCTTATATGCCAACACTGGCACATCAGGAAACCGTTCGAAAAATCCTAATTTGTGAACATTTAAATTATTTGGGACTGATCTGTTTTGGTAATTGCGGCAAATAATGAAATATGATCAAAATTTGCATGGTTTCGTTTGAAGCTCGATTCAACATTTCCTTTGCACAATTCAAATAGATCTCCAGCTTGACTCTTGATCGCCAATAACTGCAATATTAGCATTCTCTGAATTTTTAGAGGCACTAAAGTTATAGCAGTTACATCTAGATCTAGATCTAGTGGATGTACCTTTATCTGGGGCAAAAGTTCACCTCCTTTCAAGAGCTGCAGCAGTACCAAGAGGAGAACTTCGTCGTTTCTCTCTGTCTGTCTGTCTGTCTGTCTGTCTGTCTGTCTGTCTGTCTCTCTCTATCTATCTATCTATCTATCTCCCCTCTCTCTCTATCTATCTATCTAAATATCTATCTCTTTCTTCCTCTCTCTCTATCTCTATCTCCCCCCCCCTCTCTCTCTCTCTCATTCTCTCTGTTGAGAATCTAAAACTATTTAAAATGCAACATCTCCTCAGACCATAACATACAATAATACATTCAGGCGCCTGTCCTTATTTGTAAAGCTAATGAAATGCATACTGACTCACATAATAAAATATTATGCTAAGGATTGCAACGAACACGTCACAATTAAGTTTGAGAAACATGTTCTAAAAATAATTAATAGGTACAATTCCCTTTAAACTGAAAAAAAGGGCAGTTATCATTTCTGTAGAAAATAAGTGGCTCTAAAAGTGTTGGCAACAGTATGCAAGTGTTGTTCAGCAGATCACATTGATAGGTGTTGAAATGCTAAACGGTGAAAATCTTTTTCTACAAAATAAAGTCCGAAAGGGAGAACATTGAACTGAAGTATGGATTTAAACAATTAAAATTAGTCTAGATCAAGCTCTATTCAGATATCTTATAGTATGACAAACACGGAGAACCTAATGAAAATTATTATGCCCAAAATGTGTTACTGGTGACAAAAAAAAATTACTCAATATTTTTTTTTTAATTATTCGTCTACTTTTGAAAGAAGCTTTCATACCATCCTTTCAAATTAAAAAAAAAAGTGACCGAATCTAACAAGAAAAAAACAACAAAAAACAACGCAATTATCTCTTTCTCAGTACAATGAAAATAGAAAAGAAATTAATGCAAAATCTCATAACACGCCCCAAAGTAAGACAATGCTTACGGTGTCGGCCAATAATGCTTCATTTACCAACATGTGGGCAAATAAGCCTGATCCTTATTTGTCAATGTTGGCCAACAAGACTTCCTGCTTATATGCCAGTGTTGGCAAATAAGATCAGCCTTTGATTTATGGATGCGAGGACTGGGCAATTTCACAAGATACAAAAGAAACTGGAGGCAACGGAAATATGGTTCTTGAGAGAATGCTACGAACCTCATGGACTGCAAAGAAATCAACTAAAACCAGTGTTACGAGAAGCTGACAAAAAATCACTCTTAAATAGAACACGTAAACGCCAAACCATGTGATGAGAAGAGAGAAACTAGAACATCTTGTAAAAACTAGAATTATCGAGGGAAACGCAGTTGGAGGAAACACAGTGAAAACTGGATGGACGAACAAACTGACTGAAAGTAGGAAAAGTGATAGAACCACTGCAAGCGACGAGGGATAGAGATGCGTGGAAGGTTATGATCGCCTACGCTAAAGAGCAAGGCACCTGATTGATTAATTAGAAATTATAGGCGTAACAACCGATTGGTCTCAAGAGAAACGCTATTTTAATGTACCCTTTAAATCTTAGTCTTTCCCAGGCATATATATATATAATAAAAAATATTATATATATATATATCCGATTTTCCTTTATATTCTTGTCTTCCTTTCAGGTAATATCTCTCTATCAATTCACCTGTATTTCAAACTCTCTCTCTCTCTCTCCCTCTCTCTCTCTCTCTCTCTCTCTCTCTCTCTCTCTCTCTCTCTCTCTCTCTCTCTCTCCTCTAGGCTCATCTATTACAATTTTCATTCACCGATAGATCAAAATATGGATTAGCGATACGATAATTGATCGAACAAATTGAAACTAAACCCTTAATACCCGTGTTCCGTGAAGCAGTGAGCAGCAGTCAATATCCATTGCCTGTTGACGAGGGCTCCTCCACAATAGTAATAGTAGTAATGAATTGGGAATCCGAACCAGCTTTTGGTCACATTCGTTGCTCTGAGAAGCGCTAACCACGGCCACTTGCCCTGCTCAAACTCTTGACCTCCTATAGCGCGCTTTCGTCGACCTGGGAAAGAAAGTGATGATAGAGTTTATAAACTCGTATTTTATTTCTTTGACTAATAGATTAATGGAGGTATTTAGTTCATTGTGAGAATTATAGAACATCACGTATAATGACAATAATACACATTTCTGTGAAATTGATGACACTTATCTCTTTAGCTTTAATTACGATAGGTGATGCTGATAAGAATGATGAAAATGAGGATGTCTATGCGTTATGCTGGATATGATGATGATTATTATGGTGGTGGTGATGATGATGAGATAAGTATGAGGGTGATGTTGATTATGATGAAAATAACGGTGGTTATGATAGAGTTAGGCTGGAGATCATTTACGAAAGTGTTGATAATTTTGATAAGAGTACTGAATGTTTTTACGATGATATATATATTTCTCTCATTTTGTCCTTTTATATGTCTTTCTAAACACACACACACACACATATATATATATATATATATAACGATAAAATCTCGCAATAAATAACGATGATTATCATGTAACTTCTCAATTTGTTTGGAACTTTCACGTGTCGTATTCTTCTAGGTTGCTTTTGTCGATTAACTGCACAATGATCTGAAAGTACAAAACAATAACGAAACGATACTTCTATAGATAGGCTAACCGAAGACAAAGAACTTTTTTGATAGGCAAATATTATGAAACCTGTAGCGGCAGTTCCGGTAAGTACGTTTTGTAAGAGATTGCACAGTTGGTCGTTGGTAAGACAAAAAATGAAAATCCGATAAGGAAAAAAAAAACAACTGCGCAAAACAGATAGTAAGGGTACAAAGAACTGAGAAAAACACGCAACAGTTTTAACCTACCTCGAGAATTCGAAAGAAGTGTTTAGCTAACCATGGATGCCAGTCCAAAAAGAAATGTGAACAATTTCTGAGCTATATAGTCGTCCATTATAGGAAAAGACGGCAGTTAATTGATAACTCAAAGTATTGTATTATTCGTGCTTCTCCTAGTTAGATCTTGAACTCGGACAAACTGGAATTGACTGACACATGAATGACCGTAATCAATTATATATTATTATTGTTATATAATTGTTATTATTATTATTATTATTATTATTATTATTATTATTATTATTATTATTATTATTATTATTATTATTATTATTATTATTATTATTATTATTATTATTATTATTATTATTGTTATTATCATTATTATTATTATTATTATTATTATTATTATTATTATTATTATTATTATTATTATTATTATTATTATTATTATTATTATTATTATTATTATTATTATTATAATTATTATTATTAGCAGAAGTAGTAGTAGTAGCAGTAGTAGTAGTAGTAGTAGTAGTAGTAGTAGTAGTAGTAGTAGTAGTAGTAGTAGTAGTAGTAGTAGTAGTAGTAGTAGTAGTAGTAGTAGTAGTAGTAGTAGTAGTAGTAGTAGTAGCAGCAGCAGCAGCAGTAGTAATAATAGTATAGTGTATGATATGTAATTTACAATATTTTTCCTAATGCATAATATTTACATAAGTACCAGTTTTTAAAAAAATGCTCTTACAGTTCATGACTTTTGAAATCAATAAAAATCGGTAATCTAATTTTTATCCAACACCCATGTCTTAATTTCTAAAAGGAGTCATGGAAAAAAAACATATTATAGGGAATTAACAACTCCACAGCTTTATATTTATCCGAATTTGCTGGCCGTTTATAGGCTAAACTTGGGTTGCTATCATGTCGTACCTTCGTACTATGTTTCTCTGAAGATAGCTAAGATATTTCGCCTATTTAAAAAAAAAATTTTATAATGTGCTCTAGATGATCTTTGATCTCTGAAAAAAGCGTATCCCTCTACTACTTTTAGTATGCAATATTTTAAAACTTGCTCAATAAAAAAATAAATACAAAAAATGTATGTATATGAAATCGAATTAAATCTACTTCATTAAATTTAACCATTGTTTAAAATACATGTTTTGCCACATTCATGAAAATAAATTTGAATATGCTATATGTAAGCATTGGCAAGTAACCATGCACTCGCAAAAGTAACATTAGAACGAAATTATTTAAAGGGTTACTAATTTTTCAGCTATCTGTTTTGGAATATTAGCAATACTAATTTATAATAAATAAATATTTAAAAAAGACAGCACGTCTGTATCACTACTCACTCTGAGGCATTTCTGTTGCCAAAGATAAAGGTAGCACTAGGACCAAATAAAGGGCTATATAAGAACACCTTTTGAATGCCTTAAAGAAGAGAAAAAAAATGAAACAATATGGTTACAGGTGATTACTTTTTTAATTTAAGATAGTAAATTGTTAAATAATGAAATCGAAAGACTTGGTGATAAAGATATAAAAACGCTCGAGAGAAAAAAAAAAGAAAATTAAAAAAGAAGGCTGACAGATAGGGAAAAAACGTTATGGGAAAAAAAGGCCCTAGAAAGTTTGGGAAGGGATAAAACTAAAGAAGAATACTGGATTGGTAGGAAGATAATTAAACTAAAGAGTGCCAGACGAACTTAAAAGAAAAAAAACGAAACATATTGAGAGTATTATACTTTACTATTTTAAAAAAAAGTGTTCTTACTTAATACTTCAGTCTTTTTGTTTTCGCTTTATTTTTTCCGCTTGCCTTTCTACAAAACAAATTAATGCATAAAATGTCTGTGCAAAAAGTAGCATGACGCAAAAGGAAATTTTTAATATGCCAATTTTCTTCGCCATTCTTTTTCAATGAATGTTTTCATTAAATCATTTTAATAGTTATCATCATCATCACCATCATCATCATCATCATCATCATCATCATCATCATCATCATCATCATCATCATCATCATCATCATCATCATCATCATCATCATCATCATCATCATTATTATTATTATTATTATTATTATTATTATTATTATTATTATTATTATTATTATTATTATTATTATTATTATTATTATTATTATTATTATTATTATTATTATTATTATTATTATTATTATTATTATTATTATTATTATTATTATTATTATTATTATTATTATTATTATTATTATAATTATTATTATCATTATTATTATTATTATTATTATTATTATTATTATTATTATTAATTTAATTTAATTATATTTATAAATATAAATATAAATATAAATATATCATCATATTGTTTGTTTGGCATATAAACTAACCAGTGATGCAATTCTGCTGCTCCTCATTCAAAAGCATATTCAATCAATTCAATCAGTAATACTATGTTGAAAGTGTTGCTTTATTATAAAAGTTTTAAACATGCATGCATGTTACTCACCATCTTCACCACGAGCTTAGGGCAGGTCCGGCTGCAAGTGGCAGCAAACTGATGCACGGTATAAATTATACACTTAGCCCTAAAATCTTTTCTTTAACACTTGACGGGTTCTCAGACAAGAACACAAACGTGTCATTCCTAATTTTTTAGTCGCTTGACAGTTTTTTTTAGATTAGATTAGAATTTTTATGCTATTATCTGTGGTATGCCATTGTCATTTTAAAATTTACATACATGTTTACACAAAGACTCAAGGGTTACAAAGTGACAATGGCGGGTCTTAAAGTGAACATGTATGTATTTCCTAGCTATGTTATCTTGAGTATTTTCAACAAGTCTCGCAATAGTCTTAAAGTCGCCGGATTCATTGAACCTTTAAGATTGATTTAAAATTTTGTCATTTTTATTTAGCAGTTTTCTGTATCAACAAATGAAAATCATGATAATAGATTTGAATATTTCATATAGCGTAAATTTTTTCCTTTCGCATCAACGATATGTAATGGATCAGATAATAGTCTCGGTGGAGAGATAAACCAAAAATAGAGCTTCGTGAAAAAAAAAAAAAAAAACAATTGCGCAAAGATTTGGGTTATGTATGTTCCTTGAGATATCTGCTCTATTTAAAAATTTTATTTACTTGATGAACTCTACAGTTTCAAGATTCTATACATTTTAAAACTCTTCGAGTGGCTCTGGAGGAGATTAATGTTTTACTGTTGCAAAGTTTGCTTTTTTTAAGCAGTAATATTCCCCTCTTGTTCATTGCTTTTAAATTTGCTTTTCTTCAATGCAGGTGTGTATTGCCTGGGAGAAGATAAATTTGTTATTAATGTAAGTTTTACTTTTCTTCAATCTAGTTATCTTCCTTACCTGTTCATTTGAACAGATAAATCATGTTTTTAATAATGATAAAACAGGAAAGATAATGCTTTCTTTTTAAGAAAAACTCGCGCGAAAACTTTGCAAAGTTTTGCATTGTTTAATACTGATCAAAGAAATACTTTTGCATATGGGCTTGAGCTGTGCATTTGTATAGTAAGATCTCATCTAAACAACCCTACCCTAACACTTAGCGGGAATACATTGGTCGCTGTGACATAGATTGCAACTAAATGGCATTTAACAATAGCCTCAACAGATTAAAAAAGGGGTTATATTCCCTTGCTATGGGCACCATTCACAACCCTACTAGCAAAAATGTATAATTCAGAAAAGATATTTTGTTTCTTTTCAAATTAAGCATTTTGGTTACAAAGGAGGGAAACGATATCTGCTTCGTCTCACAGCATATGTTATTATGAAATATCAATTTTGTCTTATAGTATACACCTAATGACCTTAACTCGTGCACTTACATGGCTATTGCAAGGACTTACATTAGGAACTGTGATTTTTTTTTTAGCTTATTTTATAACAAAATTTTAATTCATCTGATGGTGCACAGTAAATGATAGGGAAGAAGAAAGATGCACTCATTCATGTCATCTCAATCAATTGTTCCTTAAGATCTCAACAAATGTATTTTATAACTTGCCACATGACTGACTTCTCCTACTCTGTTTCCCATATCCCCCCTCCTCTCTCTCTCTCTCTCCCTCTCTCATTCCCTTTCTATCTCTTCCTTTCACTCTTTCTCTCTCTCTCTCCCATTTCTCTCTCTCACTCTCTTTCTTTCTCAGACTATAAAATCGAAAATACCACACTTGGAAAAAATTTTGGTAGTGATAAAGGATCTGTGAAAAGTATGAATACAAAAACTGAATAGGTACAAGCATACTTTATAGCTACGGGCCAAGAAAAGAAACATGCAACTGGCAACTTAACTTAAAATTGTTTGGCCTTTCTTCTTGAATAAAAGCTTTTCGATTCACAAATTGTAAAAGTCAAGAGAAATCAGGATTCAAGTGTTTCCTAATCCCCTAGAAGAATCCTCACTTTGAAGTTTGATGTAGTCTCTGGGATAAAATAATAATGCTTTCACGAGACACGACGATTGTTTAAGAATGCTTTGAACAATCTTCTACTATGTCAGTTTCATCGAAGTGTTGATAGAAAAATTATAGTAAAAAGGCGATGGAAAAAGGCCCAGTACAAAAAAGTACTTAAAATAAAAACTTATTTCCAAAATACACGAAGAATGCGAGATTAAGAGTCAAAATGTCATAAACTATTTTATTTCATCAACATATATGAGTAAGAGATTGCTCTTTGAATGTAAAATCATGCACATGTTTAGTAATAGCAGAGCCCAAATGACAAAATTTATTATTGTAAAAATAATTATTTAAAGCTGTAAATTAAATCGGTTTGAATTGTTGTCTTTCTCGTTTAATTTATTAAACGTCAGGCTGATCTTTCCGTGAAGATAATAAATTTAAGTTGTCTTCTCAACAACATTCTCATGACCAGTACTGTAACTATAATTTTACTTGAGATGTTCTAATCTGAAAAATTATGTAGCGATGCAAAAAAATTAATAAAACAAGTATCCGATATATAAAAAAGAAAAAAAAACCAAGAGTAACAGAATGTATATAAAGCTTTTACTAATTTCCTTATTCAAGCAAAAATTTTCTTAAACTCTGAACGCAGAGCGCAAGCATTTAGGTGTATGAAAATGTTAGCTTCTTAGAGAGATCGAAAAGTGGAAGCCTTATATGAAAAGCAATTTCTGAAAATTCGTGATTTGTCGTTTTCAATAAAGAGGTGGTGCCAAATAATTTTCTTCCTCCGCAGTAACAGCACTTTCAACGTATAAAATTTAAGTGTTTTCAGCAATGACCCTTCTGATCCAAGGAAGATAAGACTGCACCCTAGTAAAGACTGCAGGGAAGCTCTCAGGATTGTCCGCACTGCCGAAAGACACGATGCCTGCGATGATGTACTCCGATCCAGACATGCAAACCAGGGGGCTTCCACTGTCTCCCTGGGGACAGAGATTGAAGGCGATAGAAGGATGTGCTTAATGTTGCGCTATTAATATTTAATGGTTACTTTTGTATTTTCCGTGCTGTTTTATAGCGGGTGATTAGAGGAATACTTACCTGCTTCTCGATGTCTCAGACCTCTTAAGAACGAAATGTATGAAATGCGCAAAAAGTGTCTCAGACACATGTTGTAGTCAATGTTTACCCCCATAACATTCCGTGCTCTAAGATTTGCTGAAGCGCCTTGTTGTTGGTAATAAAAATTCATTTGTTAAAGAAATACATAATGTATGTATATGCGTGAAGGTCAAGGTAAAAGAGTTAAGCTGAAACTAGCAATCGAAAATCATAAAAATGGGAACTAACTTTACAAACGCTGACATTCCCATTGAGGTAGCCGGCACAAAACTGCGTGCTGCTTTTACTCAGGTTGAAGTGAAAGCTGCAAAGCGTGGGTGAGTAGATGGGCAGTTGGACCTCCCTAGCCTCACTGGACTGGAGCAGAAAACGTTTTTTGTGTGAACATTGGACATTGTAAATTCATTCTCGTAGTCTCGGGAAAACAGCGTTGAACAGGAGCAAGACTGACAAAGAACATGCGAAAGAGAAAAAGAGAGAGAGGGAGAGAGAGAGAAAGAGAGAGAGAGAGAGAGAGAGAGAGAGAGAGAGAGAGAGAGAGAGAGAGAGAGAGAGAGAGAGAGAGAGAGAGAGAAAGAGAAGGGGTGATAGGAGATAAAAGAAAAACGGTGGTAGGTTTAAATACAAGAATATTATAATCGGCACATTTAGATTTCCCCTGTAAATCTTTATTTTCATATTTCCATATGTATTTTTAAAGATCTCCTTTAGTGAGGACCGCCGAGTCCTGTGGAGTTAGAATGTCCTCCATGATATCTGCCAGGATCTTTGACGCGAATTGGAGCTCCACGCCGTGGATAGATGAGTTTAGACCTGATCTTTTCATTTCCACCATGCCTGACCTGGCTTTAGTTTGATGTGTAGTTCTGAAACACATACTGCTTATATGAATGATATGAAATAATGAAACTTATCAAAACGACAAAGTTTTTATTCAACTACCCGGTAATCAAAGCTAGCTGTTACTTTTGTTAAGAGCGCTATAGATTCTCAATGATTCGTTAAACCATAAACGACTAAAATAATTTTGTCAAAAATCGCAGCATAGGAAATTACTGTGTATAACACGACTGTCATCTATTATGATGACTTCTTTATTCATTTTGAATTTATCGTTGTGCGGACGTGATAAAGTACAATGTTATCATTATTTTGACCTTTAATGTATTCGGTTCGCGCTCAACATTGTTTTTAAATCAGTTTTAGCTTATACAACTTCCCAGCTCCCAATAAGATTTGAAACTTACAGCAAGTTTGCGTTGAACTTCTTTAAGAGAAAGGGACACCAATATGCTAAACTTGCTTAAACATGTGCAAGCCTAAACCCATAAATCTGCTTCCATATTTTCACAAAAAGCACAATTATATATATATATATATATATATATATATATATATATATATATATATATATATATATATATTATACATAAAATGTCATTCTCAAAAATACTGTGCGTCTTACCTTTTTGCATAAGATTATTGCTAAAGGTATGTAAAAAAAACTTTTACCTACCGCAGTACATCCCCAACCCTTCGTAACGCACATTTGCCCTAGGGGAGGGAAACTCTGGTCAGTCTGGAGTGGTAGAGTGATAGGTTGCACTCTGGTACTCTTGGAAGCTGGATGAGGCAACTTGATCAATGCAATGTCGTCCCTGAAAGGACCTGATAATTTTCAAGGCGATATTAACTTTGAAAGATGTTTGCCTCTAAATGGATGTCGATCAAGAGAAAAAAAATAGTCAATGTGGCAGGTTCTAAGTAATAGCTGTCCCGGTTTCAACAGATAAACTTGTTTCAGTCGTAGCTTCTTTATACAACATAGGCCGGCAATGAGTGGATGTATTAAGGCGACTTTGAAGATGATTGCTTTACTCATAACCTACATGCTCTTCCTGGGCTTAAAAAAAAGCTGGTCAGTGATCTAAATTAATATTGCAATAGCCAGAGAAATTTGATTTAAATCGTTAACAAATATTTATGAATTCAGATAATATCGTGGTTTGTTTTCCTTAAAGCGCTGTTTGAACATCTTTCTTTTGTCAAGCTGCCATCTGAGGACTAGCTTTTATTCTCAAAACTAAAATATTTTTTTCAAAAGTTTCTTTGTGTCTAACTGTCAATTTTCATTAAAAGAAAACTCAAACGTTGGCCCAAGAATGAAATTAAGATCGCTTTATCTGTGATGTATATTCATTAACAGTCTTTACATTCTCTTAAGAGTCTGATTCTGAACAGCCGAACCTACATCTAGATGCCCTGTGAGTACGACTGATGCAATCAGATAGCTATAACAATATGAAATGTGTAACAGTATTTTCGTCAAATAATACCAAAAAATAAAATGGAATTGAAAACCAAATCAAATATTCAAAGTTCCTTAAACTCTAGTGATAACCTATTGACTTTTAATTCAATATAACTGAACTTAGTTAGTTTAACCAAAAACAGACTTGCAATGTCAAGGGTTAGAATCCATAAAATCTTTGACACGTTTATCACTAACATATATTTTCTTAAAAAATTAGAAACTTTTCAGATATGTTTCCCTCTGAAAAGATTCTTTGATTCATTTAATGTATTTCTTTAATATGCTATAATTGCATGTCAGATTTCAGTACCTCACATCTGTCCTAGTCATTTTAACTTAATTGTTTTTTTATTATTTTACTTACTGACATTGACGTAATCGGGGTACAGAAAGATGGAATCTACATTCATTTCCCACTGACGTAGATCATCGTTATGAAATATGCGGCCGACAATATCCAAGACTTGTTGGCCTATAGTTGGCTTATTATACTGAGAAAGCACAAGATCAGCATTTATTTTACTCTAGACATAACAAATTGAAAAATGCAAAAGATATATTTGCGAAAATTAAAATTTGAGTACGTCATAATATATAATAGAACAAAAACTGTAAACAAAATAATATATCGCGTTAAATTTTGAAAATGTTATATTATCTTTCTTTCTGTCAAAGATGTTGACAAAAAAAACCCAAAAACTCCAGTATGAGTTTTCATATTGTTTTTCATCGTGCATAATTATGTAAGATTTAATTTATTTGAAAACCAATTTTCAAAAAAAAAAAAGAGCAAGTTATTAAAAAAAAAAAAATAAAATAAATTAAAGCTACTCCTGCTCGCTTTTTCGCCGGGGTAGATCTAGATTCAGGTCATTCCCCTGAGGTGGAATAATGACCAATTTCTAAATTACTAAAAAAAAAAAAAAGATCTATAAGTATAGCTATGGCCCACATTTTTAGTTTCAATAGAACTCACACAGATTACTGATATTGCATAAGAAGCAAATTCATATGCATTCTTTTGTTTTTACACGAGCGAGCGTTAGTGACACTTGTCGTTCGAACAATCGCTAACGTTGTGTTCCGTAAAGAGAGTTAAGTTACGTATCGACAATTTATATTTCAAAAGTGATTTGGAGCGCCTGAGTTTTTTTTTGTTGGTGTGTGTGTGTCTGTGTGTGTGTGTGAGGGGGAATTTTGAGCTCGTAAAGAATATTTTTTTTAAATGGCAATAAAGGTATGCATGTTTCATCATGGAAATACTTGAGGTCTTGATAAATAAGATCAGATAAAAAACAAATCATAGAACGCAATTTAGATCGAGGGGGAAAAATAACTTTTCTAATTATGTGCTTACCGACATTTTAGCTGTACCAAGCCTAACTTTCCAGTTCTTTGCTTGGCCGAATTCATCGCTAAGTAGAGAAGAAAATATGTAATATCTCATATAGGGTTAAGGTTGAATCGTTTTATTTTTTAAATGGGTTCTGTGTATTCAATTAGTGTCATATTTGATGATATTGGTTTATAAATCAAACAAGCAGGAAAAACAAAACTTTAAAATATATAACTACCTTTTTTTTTCTAATTTTGAAACATACACCCATAAAAACATGTTTACTAGGAACATTCATAAAATATTTAAGAAGATACAATCCTATTTAATAAAAGTTTAAAATTCCGGATCATTTATTATGTTGCATAGATATCTAGGTATTTGGGAGACGATCAATAGATAGACAGATGAATATTTAGATAGATAGATGGATAGATAGATAGATAGATAGATAGATAGATAGATAGATAGATAGATAGATAGATAGATAGATAGATAAAGAAACGATAGATATATTCATATAGACATCCACACAAGCGCACATACATACATATTTACATACATACATACATGCATATATACACATAATCATAAACAGGTTGCATGCGCACACATAGAAACATAAATATAATTATTCACATTAGTACATAATTATATGCATCGTAGTCGGAAAAACAGATGTAATATTAGGTAATCAACGGGAGACTGATAAAATGATGCAATTTTTAATATCAGTAACTATACTTTAACCGCCGAAAAATAAAGTCACATTGTTCCGTTATGATAGGACTTGAGGATACTGCAGCTTTCCAGGCATATCAACTGATGAAATGTAAAAATGTACCTTTAACTCTTACCATGTTTGTATCTCTCTGTATATCTCTTTTCTTTCTCTTTTTTATCTCTCTCTATCCACCGGTCTGTAATTAAATCTTTCTCTCTCTTTCTTGGCTTCTTCGATTTTTCTACCTCCCCTGCTCTTTTTCACTCTGTGATCGAATTAATTATTGACTACTTACACGACAATTACTTATTAAAATTAGACACTGAATACCCGAGATTCGTGAAGCAGTGAGCAGCAGTCAATATCCATTGCCTGGTAACAAGGGCTCCTCCACAAAAAGACATTCTGTAGCTGCTTTTGAACCAGCCTTTGGTGACTAACTTTGCTCTGAGAATTGCAAACCACGGCCACTTGCTCCGTCCCAGCTCTTGACCTCCAATGCTGCGCTTTCGTTGACCTGGAGAGGTGAAAGCTTAAAAAAAAATAAACTTGTATTTCTCCGTTTTAAGTGTACATTGGTCGAGGCATTGTAGAATATAATTATTGGTAATAAGCTAACTAGCTCCTGTCAAATGATGTTAGTATTTATAAAGACAAAAATTATGAACCTAATCTCTATAAATAACGAAAAATCGTGCAGATGATAATGGTGATAATGGAGGTGAAGATGATGATAATGATAATGATGTTGATTGATGGTTCTACTGTGGTGATGGTGGTGGAGGTTATGGCCATAGATGGCTACCTCTCTATCTACCTATAGCATTAACGAGAGTCCAAAATAGTAGAGAAATCGAAATCAGTAGTCTACTACTGCCAAAACAAGAAGGAAATTTAATATCAAAGGTATACAGACGTCCATTACAGGATGTCATCAGCTGATCGAGCCTTCCAAAGTTTTGTATTAATTCTGGCTTGACTCTTTTAAAAATCTTGAACTTGGACAAACTGGTATTAAGAGTTCAGAAACGCTTGATTTTGCTAAAACATAACTGATATAATCGATTTTACATGTACAATATATTATGTGCATATAGAAGAAAAATTGATGGTGCTAGCTGCATAGCATTTCCTCCAAAGTTTTAAGCAACTTAAGAATATAAAAGAAATAATTATTGACGAAGGGAAGATGTCATTGTATAAGGTTCCTTTTACATAAAATTAAATTACTTTGTTGATTATATTTGGGGGCATGTGTTTCTCGTGTGCGCTTGCGATACAGAAGCTCAACAGCCATCTTTGACGGTGATTCATCTAGTCAGTAAAGCATAAGAGAATTAAATTTATTTTCGGTATCTTTATAGGCTCGAAAAAGGCTGCCTTGAGCAGGGTGCAAAACCGTTCAATAGTTCATGACTTTTGAAATGGTAACAAATCCGTAAATTACTTTTACACATCACCCAATCCCCCTAAAAGCAGCAAAGGAAAATAATCAAGTTAAAGAAAAAAAAATATATCAATGTCTTTGCCACATTTATATGTTGTCTTTAAACTAAAACTATGTAACTTCGGTATATGGTTTTCTGCAGGTAGAGAATACATTTTATGGGCTTCTAAAACATTATTTTTTATGCTCCGATGACATTTGAGCCCTGAAATATCATATTTCTACACATCTATGGCGTCAAACTTTAGCACCTCATTTGCTCCATATGAAAATGGAAGTAAATATGTATATAATTATGTAATTTTTCTTTAACTAAACACTGTTTACAAGCATTTCCATCCCAAAGACGAAAGTGAAGCAAAACGAATTGAAAGAAAATAAATTTCTCTAGTCCCTTCTAATAAACTAAACTTACATAATTATCCTCTTTGACTTTTATTTCCTTTGCTGTGATGTAAAAACTTATCATTCGATTTTCTACTTGTACTGATAAATGCATGAGATTTTATTTTTATATGAAAAAAACAAACAAACTATAGTACGCTATTTAACACCATATCTTTGTTGAGACTCAATAACGGCCCTGTTTAATAATTTTTTTTTTTATTATTTTTGTTTTTTCTGTGACTTTTTTCACGTATTTGTTATATTCCTTCTGTGTATACTTCCGCACTTATTAATTTTTCTTTTTGGGAGATCTTCATTATATAACCTTTTTCATGCATGTATATATTTTTATTTTATTTTTTTTAGTTTCTATTTCAAATTTATTTATGTGAATATCATTGTGATGTTTGTTGTTCTTGTTTTTATGTCTGACAAAGGCATAAAGCCGAGATCTCACGCGTTAATTGTTTTTTGTTTTGTTTTTTTTTTTTTTTTGTCTTTTTTTTTTTTTTTTTGAAAAGAGGACTTAACTCTATAGTCTTCACAAAGAGACCAAACTACATGGCATTTATTGATTTTAAAGTGAAAAGCAATAAGGAAAACCCATTGTCTCTGAAATGTTGTGCAGATTAAAATTTTTTAATTTGGACTCTCTTTGCTATTGCTACATGTACCCATAATATACATATTAAGAACATTACCTACCCCAGAAGTTTTGATGAAATCAAACAGTTTATTAAGATAACTGCCTTCATCTTTCCTCTTTTTATGTTTTTTGAAAATAATTTTTTATTCGAAGTTCCATCACGTACTGAAATTTGACATTTTCCATCAACACTTTTCACTAAATCTTTAACATGACGACAACAATTGGATAAAACTGATATGTCGAAGATTTTTCAAAGCTTTCGTTACGTTGGTCTCATAAAAAATAATTACTAAAATATATAAACTGCAGCGACGGAGAAGGTTTCCTATGATATTGGAAGGCACTGGTACCTGATTTGCTTGTCTCTTCACATTTTGTGAACGGCATAAAATTATATATATATATATATATATATATATATATATATAACCTTCACCTTAGTTGATGATATAATTCACTCCTGTGAAAATTATTCACTCAATTATAAAAGCACATTACAAATTTTATCTTTTTTAGTGTCCTTTCCTATTCCGTTTGCTGCAAAAACGGTTAATAATAAATTCTTTTCAATGTTTTCACTACATAACATTTGATCCCTTAACAAAAAAAACATCTTCTCCTCCTTCTAATTCTATGACGTATGTCTTATTCAAAGATTGCTGGATATGAAAATAGAAGGAAATGTGTTATACTTTGATATCACTCGAAAAAGCAACTGTTTTCTCAAAAAAAAACCAAAAAAAAACATGAATCCCAAAAATACTGAAGCAGCGGTAAACTGTTTTAAAGGAAATAAATTTCTTCTTTCTTTTTCATTCCTTTTTATGTTTCTCAAACTTAAAATCTGTTTGATATTTTATTATTAATTTGGACCAGAAAAAATGCATTAGGTCGCATCGATCACTTTTATTTACACAAAATGTTGAGAAACTATAATTTAGAAGAACACTTCGCTAACTGGATTAGAACGTTTTTAGCAAACCTAAAAGCAAAGTGAGAATCAATTACAATCTAACTAAGGATACAGAACGCTAACGATTAATGAGGCAGAGATTTACTTCATGATTCATCTGACCAGCTATATGTTTTAGCATTACTGCTCTCTCTCAAACAAAATGAATTGAGTAAAAGTAAAAAGTAGATGGCATTACATGACCTGCGGGAAAAGTTCAAAAGTGAAAGGCCACGCCCATGTTGCAATTTTTTGAGTGTTCAAACTAAGGAATACAACAATAAAAGGGGAAAAAGTCCTTAAAGAACTCAGAAAGGAAATTGCCTACAGTAACCCAGCGTTTAGATATCTCTATAATTCTAAACACGGATCTAGACCTTAATTCCTTTTGAAAAGTACCTGAATAATACATAATGATATATATATATATATATATATATATATATATATATATGTGTGTGTGTGTGTGTGTGTGTGTGTATGTATGTATCGCAACGTCGTGGCAGAAAATCATAAGTACTTTAAACATAGGAAAATACCATAATGTTTAAAAAATATTTTAGGAAGCAAAAATGTCCATATAGACATAAGTATGACAATTTCGCTCTCTTTTTTTGGACTATAGACATCAAAGCCCACAAAAAAGTAAATCAAAGGATAAAGAAACACAACTGTCACACTACTTACTTTGAGAAGTCACTTTGACCAAAGATAACAGCAGCAGGCCAAAATAGAGCGCTGCACAAGAAAACCGTTTGACAATCTTGAATAAAGTAAGAAAATAGAATGGAATAAAATTACTCTGAGTTGGTTCTTTTCGATTTGAAACTGCAAGATTTTAAATGAGCAACCGAAAAAAAACTTGTTACTGAAGAGCAAAAAAAAGATATATGGCACTGGCAACAAAGATGAAAGGCTAATAGAAAACGAAGGAGTAAGACAGTTTCTGAAAAGATCTAATAAAGGCTTCTGGTAAGAGAAGAAATAATCATTTGGATAAAAAAAATCGTAGTAGAAGTAGTAGTAGTAGTAGTAGTAGTAGTAGTAGTAGTAGTAGTAGTAGTAGTAGTAGTAGTAGTAGTAGTAGTAGTAGTAGTAGTAGTAGTAGGAGTAGCAGCAGCAGCAGCAGCAGCAGCAGCAGCAGTAGTAGTAGTAGTAGTAGTAGTAGTAGTAGTAGTAGTAGTAGTAGTAGTAGTTCATCATCATCATCTTCATCATTCTCATCATCATCATCATCATCATCATTATTATTGTTATTATTATTATTATTATTATTATTATTATTATTATTATTATTATTATTATTATTATTATTTATATTATTATTTTGTTGCTCTCTAATTGTTTTTTTTTTATATTATTATCTTTATTATTACAATTATCATTACCAACATTAATAACATTATAATGCTTTCTAATTATACAATTAAACATAATCTTATAGTTCTGTTCTCATTAATGCATCCATCTATACAATGAGTAAAGCTGTGTTGACAGGATTGTAAGCGTGTAAATTACTCACCATTTTCACTAATTGTTTAGGGCAAAATCGGCTTTTTCTAGCAGCAAACAAAAGAACAGTAAAAATCTTGCGGTCTTAGCTCTTCTCCTTAACACTTGGAAGGTTCTCAGACAATAACACTAACACTAACAGAGCAGTCTTTTTTTAGTTTCTTTTTTTCCCTGTTAGGCCTGTGAAATGTTTTGTTAACATGTTTTTAACGATGAAAACCCGAATCTTATCACACTTTGCCGTTTTATATGTAAAATAACGCCCGCGGTATACCCAAGTGAAAATGGCGGGTCTAAAAATTAAACATATATTTTCTAGCTAGGATATGCAAACACAATATATCTATGATCCTTCATGGCAGGCTTTTTAAGCTCCAAAATGAATTTAGAAAAGCATAATTTTTAGTTAGTAATTTTTTAAGATCTGCAAACTAAGATTTTGACTATAGATTTAAGCATAGCATCTCATTCTCATCACAGATTTAATATCCTCAAACAATATCAAACACGCGCACACGCGTTCATTTTAACTACCAACCATTATGCGTCACCCTCCATGTTCATTTTAACTACCAACCATTATGCGTCACCCTCCATGTTCATTTTAACTACCAATCATTATGTGTCACCCTCCAAGTTCATTTTAACTACCAATCATTATGTGTCACCCTCCAAGTTCATTTTAACTACCAATCATTATGTGTCACCCTCCAAGTTCATTTTAACTACCAATCATTATGTGTCACCCTCCAAGTTCATTTTAACTACCAACCATTATGTGTCACCCTCCATGTTCATTTTAACTACCAACCATTATGCGTCACCCTCCATGTTCATTTTAACTACCAACCATTATGCGTCACCCTCCATGTTCATTTTAACTACCAACCATTATGCGTCACCCTCCATGTTCATTTTAACTACCAACCATTATGCGTCACCCTCCATGTTCATTTTAACTACCAACCATTATGTGTCATCCTCCATGTTATAAATATTTTTGTGGTGAACTCTTACCTTGATATGCATAAAGTGCTCTCTCAGTTTTATTTTGTCCTGAGTTTGCTTAAGTAACATTTTGGGCTCTTAAGCTTGTATTATCATCGTCCAGCAGATATTAATAGATTTGGAAAATTTTCCAGTCACTGAAGACACAAAAGCAGGTACATTGTATTGAGCTATGAGAAAAGGAGAAAGAAAATATCACAAATTGATTATTCTCTCGTTTCAACGCTGCACACTTTTTAACACTCCCCGAAATGAAAGTAAATATAATTAAAACACGCGTCGCTTTCAGGGTTTGTCAAGGAGATAGATTTCAATTGTATCAGGTTGCCTTAGTGTTAAGCTTAAAAGATTTTAATGTGTTTATTGTTTTCCTTGATTTTTCTGTTACTTTTCCAATCATCTGCAATATTTCCTGAGCTAATAATGTTATGTTCTTGAAGATCTCTGCTTAGTTACCGGGCCAAACGAACATTGACCATATGCCTTTGTCAAAGGAAACACTAAGTTGCATCTTTTATTGCTTTCCACTAGTATGATTTTTTCCCTTTCGTCAGTATCAAACCGATACTTCTCTATTAAATTATTGTTATGTAGTATTTATTTTCTGGATCAGTACTACGGATCTCCAAATCACTTGATATCTAACTCGGATTAATATTTTATTTGATGTAACCCGTCCATAAATCAATTTACCTGGCCTCGAATTGTTTTTGATTTATTTGTTTGTTTCAAGAATCGATAACAAAATAGTGTGCAAAAGATAAAAAGGTGTAATACAATTAAAATAACAAAAAAAACAGGAACAAAATCTTAAAAAGGGGGTGAAGGGTTTCAGCTCTAAACCTCCGCAATATGGGCACTCTCAGGATCACTTAGTCCTCCAACATTGACGAAATACCCTGGTACCTCTGAGGAAGTTGTGGTGTCATTTCTTTATGAATTCATCTTTATCACTTATATCTACATTTTGATCTATATACCTGTCCTAAAACTGCTTTATATGTCTGCCTATCCATCTATTCCTGCACATCTCTCCAGCAACTTTTCACTACACTGGCTATCTATTTCCACAAACCATTATTTCCGTACCCCAAAATATTTCATCCAGAAATAATGAAATACATGTATATCTATTTTGTTTCATTATAATCCGTTTATGTACAAAACACTGAAATTGAAAGAAAAAAAAGCTCTCATCGTTATTCCTTGTGTCCTTGATTACTTGTATTCTATCTTGCTTTATGTTGGTGTTATTATTGTTGTACAAATTGATTGTCCATAAGGTAATGATTTTTTGCGGGATCATTTCAGAATATTCACTCATCCTGTAGGATGTCCTTACACTTAAAGGTATTTGTTTTTATTATTTCAAAGGAGATTAAGATATCATTTCAAGTGACTTAAAAGTCAAGTTGCTCTAAACTGCATGTACGTGTTTAGCACAATGTTATACTGCGCTCATTTACGCGATGAAAGAATCTTTTTGTACACAATTTATACACACTTACATGTATTTCGTTCAACTTGTAATATGGAACTCCACATGATTGGTATGTTATATATGATGTTTGAATCATTAACTGTGTATGTCGAAAATGAGAAAATTAGTAATTATTGATATGATTATAATTTTGTAAAAGAAAATATTTTACGATACCCCCACCCCCACTTTTCCCCCTTAAAAAGTAGAGGAAAAAAAAAACAGAGAAGACAAAGCTAATACTATAATCTGTGTAGAATGTCCCGAATTCAGTATAATAGCATAAATAGGAAGAGCACGCATGTAAACATGAACTTCTTTTAGCACAATATTATTTGAAAAATATTCTTTATTCAAGTACAGCAATCTAGAACTTGTTACATAATAAAGTGTATAAATCTTCAATTTTAGGGGAAAAAATAGGAAAATTTGGCTTTTACAAGTTACATGTGTATAACTTATCAACTTTATGATGCTTAACTCTATTACATACATGACAGATAGTTAAAACGCACAGGAACAATAAGGAAAAAGGGGGAACTTGATGATTACCATTGTCAAAGTAAGTCTCTGACGATTCATGGATAAATGTAAAGTGATGCAACTGTGTTGCCTTCATTTGCAATAGATTTTCCTTCAATAATGTACAGACAAATTCTTTGTTTACGTGTAGCATAAACAGAAGTTACACCGTACACGTGATATTCAGCAAATATAGGGTTGATGGGTGTGATTTCTTTAAAAAAAAATCAGCATATGATTCGTCCGAGATAGAATATCATAGATCTTGCAAGTTCAATTAAAAAATATATATTTTGCGTATATTTCAAGAAAAGATTGATTAAAAAAAAAAAGAAAATTCATGTGGATAGAACTACATTTATTTCAAAGTATGCTTTCACTCCTCTGTGAGTTAACAATATTGATGTGGCTTCAGTAAAACTCTTAAAAAATGTAATTCCACACATTGTGGCAGTTTCACTTGATCAGTGTCACATACTGCACAATAGTTTAACAAAGCTACATTTACTTTTTTGGAAAGCTTTGTAAAAGAAAAAACGAATTTTACGTGCCCTTAGGATACTTTGAATAAAAATCTTGTACTTCTTAATATAAATGTAGTTATTACACTGAAATCGAATGTTGGAGTTAACAAACTTCTCACTCTTCTTAAGTTTCTCCTCCCCTTTGAATCCAAGATTAAACTTGATTAAAATCCAAAGAAAACACTGAGCACATTCATGTTTTCCTTTTTGAGTTTAAAATTTAAAATTAATTTATGAGATTTTGTTTAACAAAAAAAAAAGGTGACCCTCACTAATACTTTTGAATAAAGTACATGTAGGCCATAAACTTTCTTTTTGTAAAAACACATCTAAGTAGAAAAATAAAGTTTTGGTTATAATGCTAGGGAAAATTTATTTCTGTATCACAAATAAATAATATACAATAAGTATATATTTTTTCCACATACATGTAATGTATCCTATCGCAAAACTTCTTCATACCATGAAAAAGGAATGGGTGCAAAAGTATGCACTTTATAAAATGAAAAGTTCTTTCAAAAAGAAAAAAAAAGTGCATATTTCTTAGCAGCTCTATGTCAGCTGTTTTAATTCTGATGCAGTGAACAATTTGGAATTAAAAATAATTACATGTATATGAAAACAAATTGTTATACTTGAATATAAGTGCTCAACATCAAACAAAAAGAAAAAGATGTACATGTAAATTAAAAAAATTTTTTTTTGTGAAACATGTTTGTTGTCACTGCAGTCAGTCTCAACTCTTAAGTTGGCTTTAGAATGTATGGAAGAACTCTAAATCAACCTACAAAGTCAACATTATGAATTACTCAAACTTAATTTGAAGTCATACATATATTGCACTCAGGTAATATCCTTATAACTTGACTTTTCCTAAACAGATCAATTTAAGTTGATTGAAATATTGGAATAAAAAGGAAAAAGGGAAGAGTTAAAAATGTTTAAGCAATGGTTGATAAGCAGTAGAGAATGAAAGAAAGTGAGGTCTTTAATTAAAAAAGAAAACAGTCTCATTCTAACTTATTTAAAAAAAAATCAATGGTAAATAATTAATCCTGAGGAGATAGCGAAATGCAAAAAAAAAAATGCACCCAACTGTTCACCATATAATGTGTCATTTACATCTACGACATGTTGAACATAACATAATTACAAATCTTTGCGTAGGCAAGTTAAAGACCTCCGATGTATATTTTAACCCTTGGGATTTTTGTTGTTTTGAGAAATTGAACTGCTGTATGTATATATATATATATATATATATATATAGTTTGAAAATAAGTTGGAACAATTGATGAGTGCTCAACTGTGGGGGCTTTTCATAGGTATAGAAGATCTTACCTTAAATTCTCTTTATAGAACATTAGGGCTTCAAGTGGAGGACAAGAGTGTCGCTTGTCCTCCACTCTCTTCGGGTATGACTGAGGTGTGTTCAATTGCACACCTCAGTCATGCCTAAGAGAGCAAAGAGCACACAACACTCTTGTTCTCCGCTTGAAACACAAGTGTCCTATGAAGAGAATATAACGTAAGATCTTCTATACTATATATATTATACATACTTCCTTTTTTTTTCTAAATGTAAATAAAACAGTTTACATATGCATATATATAATATATGGTTTACCTCTTAGCAACCTCTTCACGTTTTTCTCTGATTAATGATAGATTTACAATTTTCATTCTGTATGGTCTGCATGCACAGGAAGTGGAAAGGGAAATATTTCCCAAATTTTTATTTCTTTATTTCAGTTTGACCATCTTGAATCCTATTAAAAAGAACTAAAACACAGTTTTATAGCTACAAATTATAATGCTTTAACTTAAACATTTAGCAAAAAAATTTTTCGCATTTCTGAATTTCTAAGAAAACGAATTATCAGGTACACAGAATACTATATACGGACAAAGAGTTATGCTGCAATAGAAAATAGGCACAAGGCAATATATTTCCATTGTTTGTGCAGATACAAATTGATGTTGAATATGTATTTCACAAGAGAAATCTACAATTTCAGTAATAATCTAAACTTTAGGTGTAGCTTTTTTCTCCAAACAGTAGAACTTGCAAAATACCACAAAAGGTATCAATACAAAATCAGATTGAAAAGGAAAAATCACTTTTTTTCCAAATCAGTTCTAACAGATCAGGTGCACTGCATTGATTTAAAAAAAAAAAAAAGATAGAAGCATGTTCAAAAAAGAACAAATGGATAAAAAGGTCTAATCTATTTTCTCAAAACACATGATTAAAGAAGTAAAGGAATGAAGAGTCTGCGGGATGCCAGGATGTTCATGTGAAAGTTCTTCAATTGCAATATTATTACATGAAATCAAAGTGACAAATATGTCATTCTATGAATATTAAAAAATCTTGTCCATTAATAGCTTTTCACGACCCGAGAATAATTAAAGAGTTGCAAGACATCATGTTTGTGTTTTACTTTAATGATTGTCGTTTTCTAATCGAGATTTCCTTAAAATTATTAAAATTAATTGTTTACTATCCCATGTATATTTTCATGATGGTAAAGTGAGTGCAGTACATGTATCTTATTTTCTTGAATTAGATTTTTTTCTTTTCTCTTCTAAAAAAAAATCTCTAAGACAAAGCATCCTTGCTGCTAAATAAATGGCAAGAACAAATTGAATGGAGAGGACAGTTCAATAATAGCAAATACACATAGTATACTACACTGTAGTAGTTACAGTCTTTTAAAGTATTTTAACAGTATATTAAGTGAGAGACTGTACATGGAATGCTAGGCTGTTGAAATTGAATGTAGCACCCTGCCTTTATATATAACAATGGTAGGATTTAAAATCTTAATATAAAAAACAAATGACTACTTCTGTGTCAGTGAAATATTTGTCAAGTTGATTCTTTACCACCTCAAACCGAAAATAAGGGCTTAAGGCAGGTCAAATGCTAAAATTTATATTGACTGTAGAATCTAGCCTTTCCTGGCGGACAGATTTTAGATTCTAGACCTACCTTGGGTCCACAATAATGTCACAATATTTTAATATGCAAATGCCCATTTACTTTTCCAAACCTAGTTATCAACCCTCACTGAAATTACTTCACTGCTCTTACCTTGTTGCATAAAAAGAGCATTTTTTTTTTAAATCCGATTGCTTCTGAGTTCAGTTAGAGGTTTGAATAATTATATATATATATATATATATATAAATAGACATCTGTATAAACATAGTGCAACAGATAAACAGCTAATTCGGCAAGACCTTTGTATGTTGCAAGATTTTACATAATCTTGGAATTCTCCTAACTCTATTTTTGAGGAAAGAATGTATAAATAAAGATATGTGATGAAAACTGTATTGCTCTACATCCACATTCTGATTGTGTTATATATATATATATATATATATATAGATATAGATATAGATAGAGAGAGAGAGAGAGAGAGAGAGAGAGAGAGAGAGAGAGAGAGAGAGAGAGAGAGAGAGAGAGAGAGAGAGAGAGAGAGAGAGAGAGAGAGAGAGAGAGAGAGAGAGAGAGAGAGAGAGAGAGAGATATTGTGTGTGTTATTAAGAATTTTTCTTTTAAGAGATTGCAGCTTCAGATTATGATTCTATTACAAAATATTACACTATTGCAGGAAAAAGGACAAGATGGGGATTAAAACTATGAAGGAAATTTTGCAAAGAATTGAAAAATTCAAAGTACAGGATCAATGTAATTAGAAGAAAAGGGGGAAAACAAAACAGAACTTATAAAGCATACTGCATGACATGTGAATATTCTATAGTTTTGGAATTGAAATTAATGTAACATTTCTTATAAAATTTCACTGTGAAAAGCTCTAGCCAACAGTAGCTATAAAAGCACACTAGTAAAATAGGAATGAAACTTCTCTCAACACCATTTTTATATAGAGCAGTTTTGTCTGTTTGTTGTCCTTTTTATTTTTAGAAATAAAACATCCAGATTTGCTTTACCACAATATGATCCATTTCCCATCATATATGTTAAAATAGACACTATTCTAAATATGACATTTTATCGACGCACACATCGGAAAAAGTCCATTAGGGAAGAAAAGGTATTTGAATATGTGAAAAACATGTTTTGAGAAGTTCCTGAACATACATAACAAATTTTGCAATCACACAAACAGTAAAAAAAAAGTTTCTCAGCCTGCCTGCCGATTGATTTTTATAGAGGCTAATGGTGAAATGTTATATATTGAATCAACCTAAAGCTCAGGAGAGGTGCTAAGACTTTAAATAAATTTATTAAAAGATACCCAAATTTATATCACATGGACTTCGTCTGATAAAATAAACTTCAATTCAAGTAAAATACTGAATCCTTGAACTTCACACTTGAAGAACTGCTTTTAGAAGGGCTGATGTATATCAGAAAATGCTCAAACAATGTGTGAATAGTATGGCTTGGTAAGGTACTGTAAAATCTAAATCGAAACTGACATCTGCATAATTCTACAGAAGAAGGAGTAGCCTTTCTTTTCAACCAACAAATTAGTTTTTACAAACTTTGCAATGGACAATAATCACATCTATTTTCCCAATGAAAGTCCTGGTCTGGTAAAGTCTCCCAACCTGCCAAACTAAATCAGGGATATCTTTAAAAAAAAAATAAGTTGTGTTTTCAACATATGATAGGAAAAAAAATATCAAGAAATGAAATATTTCATTTCTTGATTTTTTATATATATATATATATTATATTATATATTCTGGAACAGATGAATCAAAGTGGATAGACCTTTTTCAAAGTCTGCTTAGTGCCCATCAAAGGTTGCACACAGAGACTAGAATTTAGAGATAGAATGTTTGCCAGCTTTTATATTTTTCTCCTTTTTATCTTCCATAAAGCTCACTTTTAAGTATTTATAATTGTACTCTTCATCAAGTATTGCACAAGAAATAGGAATTGTTTATACAAAGGTGGTGCCTTCATCTATCATTCTGAAATGAATGAAAACTTAGGCCAGGTTAATAAAAATCTGGAAACATGTCTTCAAGAAACATTGAGTTCCATTAATATTATTTATCTATTTTCTTTTTTAATTTTTTAAACGAGAATAATACTGATTATTAATAATTATGGTTTGAAGAACTAAATACTAATGTAACACCAAATGTCAGAATTCTTTCACTTCTATAACTAATTGAAATTATTAAGCTCTAAAAGAGGCTTTTTTTTTAATTGAGGCACTCAAATTTCAAGTGGTCACAGGTGTAGCAGAATTGGTGGTTTCTTTCTCCTTAGCAGCTTTAAGCTTGGCTTTCTTCCAGTCCTCTGGATGTCTCCTTTTTGTGTGGTCATTTAGTTTTCCCAGTGTATAGAACTCTTTTTCACATATTGCACACTTGTAGTCTCGGACTCCAGTGTGCCTTTTCATATGGATCTGGTAACGATAGCGAGTCGGAAAAGCAGCATTGCATTCCTCACACTTGTAGGGCATCTCTTTTGTGTGAACAACTTGGATATGTAGCTTACGGTGACCCCTCTGTTTAAAGCTGCGATCACAATAGTCACATTTGAAAGGTGTCTCTCCACTGTGAGTCCGTCTATGTGTTTTTAGGTCAGAGTTAGAGGCAAATGCTTTTTGACACACCTCACAAGTATAGCGCTTTAATATCTTGGATTTGTGTGAGAACTGCAGGGTTTTAATATTATAAAAAGAAACCTCAGAGACACTATCTCCACCTTTGCCGTCTGCACCAGGTTCCAGCTTTACTTCTTTTGGTATTGAAGGATCTTTGCTACTTGGACCATTTGACTGAAGGAGTTGTGATGATGATGGTAAACTTGAGTTGCCACCAGCTGCTTCATTCAGTCTTGGATCATCTTCATCCATTGGCTCAGTTTTAATGTTAACTCCATCAAATTTAGTATCTTCAGATGTAAGTCCAGCATTGTCTGCAGTCTTCCCTAAAGTTTTCATCAAGTATTCATGTTTGTGGAAAATGTGCTGTTTAAGCTCTATACTGGTTTTGAAAGCAGTGTTACACAAGTCACACTCAAATGGTGTTGAATCTGGCACATTATGACAGTAGCAATGAACACTAAGGTGGCTAAGTACTGGAAAACGCTGTCCACAAATATTACATTTATATATGTTGAGAAGTCGATCATATCTGTGCATCTTGTTTTTATGCTTATCAACTTCAGACACAAACCGAAACTCTTGGCCACAAATGTCACATTTGACAAACTTTTTGAATGAGTGCATTTTTTTATGAACCTGCAAGGCAAACTTTCTGCGGAAAACCTTATCACACTCATCGCAAGGGAAAGTGTCCGTGAAGAGCTTGTGCATCTTACGATGTTTGTCTAAATTGCTCTGTCCATAGTAGAGCTTTTTGCAGACATCACACTTTAAAAATTCTGCATCTTTATGTTCTCTACGGCAATGAATTTGAAATTTTTCTCCACTGCTATGGAAGAGCATCCCACACATAGGACAAGCAAAGTTTTTAGGTCTTGCCTTTGATACTGTATTTTTAGCAGGCTTAGGACATCTTGCCTCTCTCTCAGCTTTTTTCTTCATACTCATATTGTCCTTCTGGAAGCTTTGTAGAATCTTAAGGGCCTTGTCCCCTTCAGGAGCTTTGCTCTGGTCACCAGCTGATGCTTCATCTTTGCCCTTCTGTTCAGCAAGAATTTTGGCTTGAATAATTTCTTGGTTCCGATGTCCACGCAGATGTGCATTGTACCCACTTCTTGTAAGCAGCTCCACCCCACAGATCTCACAGCGGCAGTTTGTCTCTGCCTTATGGACCACAGAATGCTTTTGCAACATGTACTTAGTTCTGAAGCCTCGACCGCAAACTTCGCATTTGTAAGGCTTGGTCTCATCGTGGTGTTTCATGTGTCTCTGGAGGTCCTCCGGTGAGTCGTACATCACCATACAGATAGGACAAGAGTATTGAGCTGCCTCTGCTTCCACATCTCCACCCTCCAATTTTCTGAATGGGAAAGAAAAATATTATTGAATTTTTTGTTGCTTGAAATTTGAAGAAACTGATTATTTTGGAAAAAAAATATAATGCAGCCAGTTTAAGAACAAAATCAAATTCAGGCAAAGAAAACTTCATATGACCATTTGCATTTCTTATGTGAAAAAAATAAAAACCCATAAACTCTGGATGATGACAGTAAGGTTATTTTGTGAAGTCCTCAGGTTAAATGAATTTCGGATTATTTTTTGGAGAGCTGATGATAAAACATTTTCCATTGGTTACCTTTTTGAAAAATGTATCTGGTTTAAACCAAAGAAAACCACATTTTTCCTTTTCAGCCTTGACAGACATAAAAATGAATTCACTGTAGAGAAGTGAAATGTGGCGCACATTTTTTTATATATGAGGTTTTCAATTCACATTTAACCCATCAAAATGGACTTCACTAATTATAAATCAAGGCTAAATGTATCTTCTCATCTTTTCCTCACTTTAATATTCATGTATAACAAACACTGTATAAACTGGAAAACTGTGCTAGCATAAAGAATAAAAAATTGCCTCACTTTTGCTCTATAAGCATTATTTTTTGAGTCATTTCTTTTTGGTCAAGTATAATGAATCCTCATTCATCCAGTAATTCAAAAATTTTTTTTTACATTTCTTAACTTCCAAAATTTTAACATAATAAATTTTCTTTCAAATTCATAATATTACAATTCAAAATAATATTGTATCTTATAGGAGAACATTTTCCATTTTTGATTTTCTATCAAGATCTTAATTTAATGACAACTATTCATCACACAGCCAAGCAGTGCCCATTTGAAGGCTCTGAATATTCTGATAACAAATAAAGGCTTCATTCTTGCTTTTCAAGCCTTACAAACCTTTGTCTAATTCATGGCATACAACTGCAAGCAAATTCATTTAGTTTAAGCTCAGCTTGTATCCTAAAAAACACAGCTCAGCTTAATCTTAATCATAGCAATCAGCGATGGTGAACCGAACTTCAAAGATGAGATTCATAAGTACAAACAACTTTCAGCAGGGCAATACAATGTGAGACTTATCAAGAAATCAAGATCACTTGCCTTGATCACAGTGCAACTAACACATATATTAAGACTGGGTAGGTAGATTTATAAAAAAGGCAAAAATCTCAGGCATAGCCTGAATAATGTTTCATAAAACAAAATGAAATATTTAAGACCTGAAGATAAGCTGATGACTCTACTAGATGTCCATGTTTGTGTGGTTAGCAGCTGGATAGACCCCTTCCCTTTCTTCATCAAAATGTGAAAGTGTTTCTCAACTTGATTTTGTTAAAAGATTTTCCAATGGTTTGTTTTGCCATTCTTCCTTTGTAGCCAAATAAAAGCTCAAAGAACATCCATGCCTATAATTAGTATAAATGAGTAGTGTGCATAATTGCAAGCTTTAAGTAAGGCTCTTTCATGCACAGTGTCTTCAGCGATAAAGGCTGTATTGCCAAAATTTAGCCAATAATTATCCAAATTAGACTTATAAAGCATCAAATAATTTGATCTGCTGGTATCAAAATGTGTCTTGGCTAAAACTAAAAGTTTCTTGTTAGTGTATTAAAAGTTTGAACTGGTTAGGACTCTTTCCTCACTTGCTTGCTTCTCATTGGCAGAAGGTGTTCAAGAAAAAAAAATATAGAATTTTTAGATGTGAAATTAATTTAGAAAAAACTACTTGTTCTTTGGCAAAAATTATTGTACAGCCATTTTCTCTTCTATCCTACATAAGTGTTTCTCTTGTAATTTTATATGTTAATTTGGGTTTTCAAAAGCACCTTCGTAGAGCAATCCAAAGCTACATCAGTTTTTCACTTTCAGTGCATCTTTGTATCTTTAATTCAATGCAACGAGGCTTGCTGAAGGAGATTGATTACAACTTAAACAAGCAAGGCAGCCTAAAACTATAATCAAAAGAAAAACTTTGCTTATATATATATATATATATATGTATATACGTATATATATATATATATATATATATATATATATATATATATATATATATATATATATATACAGTAGAGTCCAAATAATTCGAATCTGGAAAGTTTGAATTCTTGGATATATTGAAATTGTTTAATTTAACGAATATTTTTCTCTTTAAGATTTATTTTTAAAAAATTTGGTTGGTTCGAATTTTGAAATAAGGATCTTGTTAATTCGAAGTTATCTTGGGTGATTTTTTCCATTCTGAAAGCACTTTTCCTGGCTTGTAAAACAGAAAAAGTAGGACTATGCTCCGTACAGCAAGCGGTTCTGGTGTATATATCTGTGTTCCGCCCACCTATGTTACAGGCAAGAATCTGCAGTAAGGCTAAGAAATGGAAAGGGAAAGGGGTTGGGCCAAATGACCAGGTGATCTACCGTAGTCCCCCCCCCCACAACACACACATTCCTGATCTGCCATCCATAATATTATTTTTACTCTCTTACTCTTTGTATCCTGATAACTAGTCTTTTTTTTCCCAATGACTGCGAAGTAACCGGACTCGACTGTGTATATATATATATATATATATATATATATATATATATATATATATATATATATATATATTTAAATTTGTCCGGCCAATCTATTTTATCTTTTTAACAGTGAGAACAATATATGAAACTGGGAAAGGAATTTGTGTTTCAAAGAGTCTGCCCTTATGGTGTTGCGAATATAACTGGCCTGTTCTATGACTACATGTACTATTCACTATTTTTTTTTCTAGAGCACACAACCATATAATAAAATGAAATAAATTTGCAAACCTTTTTTGACTCAGCTGATCAATGAACTGCATCTCTTGAGCATAAGGAAGACAGCTGGGGTCAACATCACAGGTTTTTAGATGAGTGGCTAATGAACCTCGAAGTTTGAACCTTTTCAGACACCGCCGGCACTGGTATGGCAAGACATGGGGATGCTGCAGGTCAATATGACTTCTGAGAAGGCAAGGCTCTTTGAAGCCTTCCTGGCAAACTGCACATTGGAAGCTGAAGGCACCATCATGCGTTTTTACATGACTTAGAAATAAGGGGTACTTGAAGAAGCCTTTTCCACAAACATTACAGATGTAGCTTTCCTCTCTGAGAGCTGAAAAGTTTATTTATCAGAAATAAAAACAAAAGTTGAATATAACTTCATCTCAATATTAGTGCAGCTGAAGTTTGTATAAACATTTAATTTTTTTGCTTTTGTAATAAACAAAGAGTAATTTTTTGGCTAGATTGATTTGCCTACCTTATCCGTGCCATGAGAAACTGTCTTGATTGATTCAATTTTTCAGTTTTACAAAAGGGTGAGATATAGACCTGGGTAAATTTTGCATTAGAATATAGTTCATTTTATCATTTGGGGGAGATCAATTACATGGTTTAGATTGCTGTCCCAAGGATTCAACAAAACTTTAAGGTTCATGAGCAAATGTAGAAAAAAATTAAAATAAAAAAAACTCTTAGAAATAAAAATTTCTCTGAACACAATAACGTGTCTGAAAGTGCAAAGTCTTACATTTCTCAAGAATTGACAAGCAAAACATAGAAAAGTCACATGAAATTAAATTTTAAAATAATAATTTATGACCTATCTGAAATTAAAAACTCCAAGTTAAAATTATAAAGCTTGAAAATCTTAGAGTTTTGATGTTTTTTTTTTTTAATTACTTATTCAAATTTTAAAGTACAAAAACTATGCAGACCATTTTCTTTTCATATATATTATAGCAAAAGAAACAAACTAAGATCATAGAGATTTTTACCAAAAATTAAAAATAAGACTTTAATTGCATTGTAGCTAAAACTTGCCTTTTCTGCCCCTTTTTCCTTCATTCTTTTTTATATCCACACCACTGTCCATAGCTTTCTTTAATGCCATTCTGTCAACTAGCAGCTCAAATGTGGATAATTTACGATGACTAGTGAACAGGGATTGGCTAGAAAAATTTACACTGCAAATGTGACAATTGACAGTAGCAGCCTCCTCTAAATGTTGACTCATGTGAGCAGTGTAAGAGAACACATCTCCATATTGGTCATCGCAGATGAAACAAGCATACCATTTCATCCTGTTATCTACATGAGGATCAGCAGAGGTAGCTTTGCGTGATGCTCTTTCCCTTGCAACTTTTGGAACAAGATTCGGACAAGCCTCCCGCAGTTCTGAGAGCGGTATTTCTACAGTTGCATCACTATCTGCATCCTCTTCTTCCTCTTCACTGTGTGAGTTTGGTTCAAAGTCTGGATCTTTGACTTTGTCCCAAGGAGAGTCATCCACAATATCAGGGGCCTTTGGTTGGAGGACTTGGGCTTGAGCTGGTTCTGGGATTTGATCAGGACACTCAATAGCAGGAACTGTGACCTTCCTGTGACTTTGATTTGAGGCCTCGTACACAGTCTCTACTTCATTTGCCTTATTAAGTACACTTCCCTCATTCTTACTACCATCTGTTTGCCCAAGCAAAGTAGTTTCATTGAGACTCAAATCGTCATGGTCTGGCAGAAAAGTCCTCAACAAATGGGCCAGGGAGTTCAACTCCTCTTGATTGTAATTATCTCTTTCGACAGCCATGGCGTCTTTAATAAAATGAGTCCGCTATAATCTGAAATGAAAGGACAAAATAAAAAATTAAAACATATTTATTTCATAGTAGTATCATTGATTCAAACAATTCAAGAGAAAGATAAAAATTCAACATTCAATCATACATCATATACGGTAAATAGGGGGAAGGGGCAGATATGTAGAGATGTTTACAGTCTGTTGCCTGGATACATCCAGGATCACAATTGAAAACATTTTGATGACTTACAGGTAAAAGGGAAAATATTTCCATATTCATTTAATTTTGACATTGATTGAAATTTCTTGCAAAACTCTTTGCCCTTGCTAAATTGTCAATGCAACTTTTAAAGGCATTATTACAATTCATGGTCGAAATCTTCAAATTCTAAATTTTGATACACAGTATTGATTGTGCAAGATAGCTTTTTTAAATAAGAAAATAAATATTTACAAAGACTTCTCTTAGGTAATTCATAATAAATTCATAAGTATCTTAACTTAAAATACTTAGAATAGTTTCTATGATTCTTTTGTCTCATAAACCTTTCAATCTTTTTTTTTTTGACAAAGTCAATTAAACAAATATTGAGTTGCATTTGCTCCAAAGGCTAGGGGTTTAAACCAAGATCTGTCTTTAGACTAAATGAATTATTGAAAAACCCAAAATGGGATTTAAGTTTCGATTCGTAATGTCATTATTATCAATCATATGGAAAAAATGTATTTTTTACAAACTTATTTATAATTAATTGGTGAAATTCTTCTTTTTTCTTTTTTTTTTTTCTGAATTTTGAACTGATCAGATTACTTTAGTTTACCAGCAGATGCAAGCAAAAGCAAATTAAAATTTATCATCAATAATAAGTCCAAATAAAGTGTCCTCAAGACAAACATTTTAAATAGAAATGGGTAGCCACACCAAAAATGCTACGTTTTGTAGTAAATGACTGCTCAAGAACATGACATTTTCCTCAAAAAGCCTTAAAACACTCGCTATTTAAAGTGCTTTTATTTCTGAAGCAATATGAAAGTTATAAATTAGAGCAAAATCAAAAGTGGAAATATCAAGCTTTCTTTAAAATTTCTCTGCTGTAAAACGTCTCATTTTGTGGCCTTGCTATACAAATAATTATATTATTAATCAAAATTAAAATGCCATGTTCTTATTAGTCAAATGAAATATAATCTAAAAAAATTGTTGCTTTTCTTCTCAATCATAATCAGATTAAAATCATTCAATATATCATTATATTTTATGTGTTTTAATATCTAGACTATGTGAACAGAATTATAATGCACAACTAAATTTTTTTTTTCAATATTTACACTCTCCAACATTCAAGTCATACAGTCATATATATATATGACATTACAGTATTGCAAAGCTTTTTTTGTTGTTGTTGATGTTGCTTTAATTTTTTTATTTAATAAAAGACTTTTTTCCCATGGTTACCACTATTTTTAAACCAGTACGGGATTTTTAATTTTATATAATCCATCCTCTTTGCTGATTTGAATAAATAATATCATTAGGCCTAATGTTTAAATTATTAAAAAAAAAAAAGAGATAATTGCAGTATATCTCCCTATGTTGGTGTTAGAGATTGTAAATGTACATACGCCTATAGTTTTCATTTACTTTTTGCTCTATGGCTAGAACCTAGATCTAATTTTAAATGTACTAAAAAAATTCTATTTTGCTGGTCCTCAATCTACTCTTTTTTATATAAAACCCAGGTTCTATAAATTACACTTATTGATGTATTTAGAGCGCGATCTAGATTCTAGACCAGAAGTTAAACTCTGATGATGTGATTCGCAGCAAGATCACCTTATCTAGATCTAGAGATCTAGATCTATAGTTCAACTAAATCTGGACGTTTTAAAATGTAAATCGAAATACAATCTAGTTCTAGCCGATGTAGTTAATTTGACATGTTAATTAAATAGTATTTGAGGGCTTGAGGCCAAGGACTTTGTCAGACCCCAGTTAATTAGATTTGATTTGAACGCAACCCATTTTAGTATTCAGTTAAGCAACAACCTTTCTACACCCCAGCGCTATTCTGATCGATAACATATCTAGATTAGAATTCGATTTAGTTGAGTCTCCCTGCTGATTTGCGGTAGAAAAACAAGCGGTTAGGTGGCCTTAGATCTAGATTACATTTCGCTTCTACACCAAATGCAAACAACTGGACAAGTGACGGCCAATATGGAGTCCCGACTCGGTAGCCGGACGCAGCCGGGATGCGAACCCGCCGCCATGATGTCTTTGTGCCGGCCATTCCAACAACCCAGCAGCAAGCCAGTCAGTCCTATGGTTTTGAGACACACTATCGAAATCCAAAACATTTCCATCGAATTTTATGACTGTTCAAGCTCACCGATCAAGCAATAGTTAATTTAATCAACAATTTTGACGCTGCACGTACCTAGAATTAAAACAAAACCTGGAAAATGCTTGCCTTGGCCTCCACCTCGTCCTGTTGTCCATCGCATTATGAATGTAGGTCTCAGGGTTCAAATCCTCTCCCAGTTCCAATCCCTAAAGGGAAGTAACCTTTTATATTTTGCTTGTTACAGAAATGTCAAATAATACTTCCCCTTTTTGTTATGAATACGCGCAACAAAATAATCGTATGCATACTAACTAAAAAAAAAAATGTTTTTTTGAGATAATAATAATAATAATAATAATAATAATAATAATAATAATAATAATAATAATAATAATAATAATATAGGATGTCAACTGAGAGGGTAAGAGAGAGAGAGACAGAGAGACAGAGAGTGAGAGAGAGAGAGAGAGAGAGAGAGAGAGAGAGAGAGAGAGAGAGAGAGAGAGAGAGAGAGAGAGAGAGATGGTGGTGGTGGTGGTGGTGCTGTGGTGGAAGATGGGCGAACAAATAATAGATCACGGCACGAGGAGAGGGATTCACTTGTCATTTTGAAAGTTGGTTTTAAAAGGTAGAAATAGTTTCTCATTTTGGTTCCAGAGCGAAATTGATACTACACTTTTCATAGCAAAAGGTTCAGAAAAAAAGATATGGGTGAACTTTGATCATGGTTTTGTTTTCAAAGATGAATTTATTTTTTGTTCGTTTTTAAACAGCAATAATAATATCTCAAAATTGAGATTTAAAATTTAAGATGTATGAGTGTGTTACACCCGATACGCGAGCTAACCTTATTGGACAATGGTCATGAAATGGAACTTAAGAGAACTTGTTTTTCATCTACGCTTAGAGCACACTTTTATGGGCTTTTCTCAGTCACGGTATTCTGTCGCTATATTTAGACTTATTTTAGTACAGCCCTTGGCTTCCCATAGAACAGGTCAAGTCCCCGAAACAAACAAACCTTTGCAGTAAGTGTAAAAGTGAGCTTTATCATATAACTATTTGGCAGAGTTAAGACAGTTTTATACCTATGTTGTGTGGCTCCTGTAGGCTGAATAAAACGAACTTTCTGAACATGATTCTATCCTAAATATGTATAAATATTAAAATAAATAGATTGCTATAACCCTTAAAATGCAAAAGTTTGTTCACTTCGATAACTTGGCTTCGGTGCAGCCCAAATGACTGCAGTCATTATGATTTCAGTCACATGAAACACAACAAAAGGGTCCCGTCGGGATGGACGGATCCGAAGAAAGGCACCTAAACCTTATAATATCATATTCACAGCAGATTGGCTATAGCTCATCATAGAAAGTGTCGCGTATCAGAACATGAAGCGAAAGAGAAATAGGAATTTAAGCCATAACTTTGTTTAAAATGTTGGGCATTAAACTGAATGTTCAGGGGTATGATAAAATTAAAAGTCACATTGGTGATACTAAGAATAAGATATTGATGTAAATTTAATCTAAATCAAATTTAAGTGGTGGTGCTGATTAAATTAAGGTTGGTTATAAAGATGATGATGATGATGGTGATGGTGATGATGATGATGGTGATGATGATGACGATGACGATGACGATGATGATGTGCGCGTGTGTTGGGAATTATGTGAACGCTGTTTAAGCGAATATGGAGGAATTTTCCAATAACAATTCCAGTACATGCAATCATAAAATATTTTCAAACCACTATATGACTTGTGGTCTACAAACAATAATAAATACAACTGTATGCTTACAATCTGTTTATTCTTTTTTTTTTTTTTCCTCCTTAGCGCTATCTTGCTCACAGCCATTGGATAAAAGGCCTATAATCTATATACTTCGCAAAGAGGAAGAGAGAAGTGATTTAGCCTTAAAGTTATCATTGTAAGAAAATGCGCCATGAAAATTATTCACTGTTGATAGAAGTGTGCCTCCCAGTTCTTTTTGTACAGCAACAACAAAGCAACAACGAAAAAAGCAGCAACAGCAGCAGTAGAAACAATAACAGCGGTAACGACAGCAATGCAATATGGATAAAGAGTAAAAGAAATAAAAAAAACTGTGTAGGCTATTGTGCCTCTTCAAAATATCGTGTTTTCGCTCAGAAAAAAGAAGAGCGAGTGGAATAAGCACGAAGCGAGCAGTTAATTATAGAACAGCAGTATTTCAGTCATGACCTCCTTAATATTACTGTCACGAGTTCGTCAATAACCTTGTGGAAGAAAATTTCTTTGGGATAAAAGTGAAGTCTGGTATGCATGTATGATTTATATATTTATGTGTATGTGTATGTATCTATGTATTTATGCATGTATGTTTGTACAATGTATAGGGATGTGGGTATCTACATAAATCTATCGATCTCTCTGTATCTATCTATCTGTCTATCTATCGATTTATGGATCACCTCCCACTACACCTAAATGTCTAGTTAAATATCCCAATAGTGAGACGTTTATCTAATAACTACAACATGGTTGGATCTCCCTATATCTTCTAATGAACGTTCGTAGATAATTGTTTCTATTTTCAACGGTATAATTATGTTTTACATCTAGTTAAAGAGGTAATATAAAATAAAAATAACGCTAGTTTTTTAAGGATTTAATGGCTGTCCTCGATTATATTTTGTCTGATCTTGTTCATAGGAACATCAAGTATCTTTTTTTAATTGGATACCCAAATTCACATTTGTTACTATGAAAGCGTCTTCTCTGTGCACAATACCTGCATGGACTACATGAAACTGCAACTATCACACACTTTCGTAAGGACAAAAGATGTATCCGATAACACCAGAAATTTTTACAGTTAAGACTTAGATCTCTCTTTAATAATTTAGAAATTTGTCTTTATTCCACATCAGTGGAATGATCGGGAAGGAACGAGTATTAATTTATTTATTTATTTTAATAAATAGTTCTTTACTTTTGAAAAACGGTTTTCATTTAAATAGAATCTGGCATATGCATAGATATAATTATTTTTATCAATTTATTTGTTCGAAAGAAAGATCATGCGTTTCCAAAATGAAGGCTACTCCTTTAATTTCTTTTCCAATTGTTGTTACATTATTATACCACATAAGGTTACCATGCCAAGTTTCATTAAAAGATATTGATAAGTCAAAAAAAAAAATCTCAACAAAATGGTATTTAAATGGAGTTTTGAGAAAACGTCTATTTTCTGAAAAGAATTAACATCATTGTATAGGAGAAAAGTATACATATTACAGTTGAATATATGAAACAGAGCCAAATGAGTTTTCTTTTTGCAAGTTTTAGCATCAGAAATGATTGAAATATGACAATAGAAAGACATACGTTAGGTGATCGAATTTTCGCTTAAAAAAGATGTAGCCTCTTTAAGGCACTGGGATAGGCTCTATCCGACTCATAAACAACACACTTTCCAGTATGAAATACCGTATGTCTGCAGACAAGTACAGCTTTTATGTATCTTATCGGTTTTTTATGAAATGAAGCACAATGGGAATCGTGTTCAAGATGTTAATATTCTTCTTCTTGGAATTTTAAGTCAGTTTTTATTTTTTTTTTTTCAACTTTAATTTCATAACGGTAGATATAAGATCCCTGAGAAAGGGACACAAAAGGACTTTAAGCAGTTGTTACCTACATGATTTATAGCTAGAAAATTACAAATTTCTTCTTATGATATTGACCAGATAATTTTTATGCACAATTATCGTTATATATATATATATAAATATATATATATATATATATTGTAAAATATATCTCTTGAGTTCTTCAATTCATGTTTGGAATTTAAAGTAACATAAATGTTGCTTTAATGCTTTCTCTGTGTAATAGCCAAGTATAGGCCAACAAGTCTTGGATATTGTGGGCCGCATCTTGAACAAAGATGATCTACGTCAGGATGTAGATTCGATCGGTCTGCATCCCGTTCACGCCAGTGTCAGAGGGTAAAATCAAAAACAATAATAGAACGTGAAATGACTAGTAGCAGATTTCAAATCTTGAACTCTGTCATGCAGTAATAACATATTCAATATAGATTGTAATTGAATCAAAGAATCTATACCACTTTTCAGAGAGAAGTATTATCTAAAAAGTTTGTATTTCTTGAAGAAAATGTAAAGAGAAACTTGTGGATGAGTAATATAATGAGTTATTGCCCTTAACATTGGAAGCCTTTTTTTTTTGGTTAAAATGAGTCAGGTGCACTTAAAAGGAATTAAAAAAAAATGACTAGATCATCAATTGAATTCAAGAAACTTTGATAATTTAATTATTTTTTTTTTAGTTGCATTTGATTGATTCTTATTTATTTGACGAAAAATATCATTAGACATTTCCTATTCATTTAGCTATTCTATTGCATGAGTCATCGTCACAGGACAGCTAAATGTAGGTTTGCCTATCCTTTACTAGACTCTTAAGAGAATCCAAAAAACTTTTAATATATGTATACACGACAAATTAAGCAATATTAGCAGATTTTTTTTTACTCACGTTTTGATACAAGAAAATGGTCAGGAAGCCAAAAGAAATTTTTTGAAGGAAAGGATTTTTCTTATTTCAAGAAAGAAAAGCTTGTCTTGAGCTGGGGACAAAGGAAACATGTTCAAAGAGAGGTGGAAGATTTTTTTTTTCATTTAAGACAGATATTTTCAGGTTTCATTAATATATGTTAATGATTAAAATCAAAATTGATTTTTACTCAGTTTTCATCATTTTGCCAAAAGGGCAGCTATCCATAGGTGTTAAAATACTAATTCAGATCACCTGACAATTTTTTTTTCAACCAGGGGCATCACGGTTATGTGCAAACCAGTCATGCCCAAATACATCCACTCATTGTCGGTCTCAGTGGTATAAAGAAGCCATGAATGAAACAAGTCTATCAGTTAAAATCGGGAACATTGACCCTATCCTGGTTTATAGGACCATTGAGAATCTCCAGCGCTTTTCCCAAAACTTACAGCTAGCTTTGAATACCGGGTAGTTTGTTAGAATCATTGTCGTTTTGATTAATTTCGATATTGCTAATCATTCATTATAACCAGTAAGTGTTAAAAACAATATATCAAACTTAAGCCCGGCCAGGCATGGCGCAACTGAAAAGAAGAAGTCTGAACTCATCATTCTATTGACGGTAGAGGGCTTAAAACGAAGATTCTTGCAGATATCATGGCTCTCACTGTAACCCCACAGGAACCGGCGGTTCTCCTTGAGGGGGATGGATAATCATACAGCTGAAAAAAATGAAAAAAAAAAAAAGAAAGAAAAAAAAAAGATTTACAGGGAAACTCTAAACCTACCGATAATAATCCTGTCGTATTGAAGCCTGCCATTGTTTTCTTATTTTAGCTCCTATCACCCCTTCTCCCCCCCCCCCTCTCTCTCTCTCTCTCTCTCTCTCTCTCTCTCTCTCTCTCTCTCTCTCTCTCTCTCTCTCAAGGACGACAAATACAGAGAACTACAAGAACAATCTATAGCTAACGCACACACAGTCATCAATCTCTCGTATCAACCTCTAACTCCAACACAAACACAACTTCTATCAAAAAACCTGAACTTCTGTCCAACACCCAGCGCAGTCAACCTCATAGAACTCACTGAGGACCTTTACAGATTTTCTCGTCGCCTCCGTCTCGCCGAATTTTTCTACGACGAAGACGTCGAGGAAACAGACCACACTACACACTCACAACTACCCCCTCCTGCCTTTCTCCGCAAACCTAGCTCTTTCACCCCTGATACTGGTAGAGATTTAGCCTTAGACACTTTCATTAAAGGGGTGTCTTCTGAAATTATGTTAGAAAGACAAAGACACATTTTCTCTAACCTCCGCAACGAGGAGAAAGAAGCTCTCCGAGAGCTTAGAGATAATGACAAGATCACCATCAAACCTGCTGACAAAGATGGGGCTGTCGTGGTTATGGACACCACCGACTATATTGGAGAGTGCACTAGGCAACTCGACAATATTACTTATTATAGGATACTTACCTCTGACCCTACCAATAGCTATAACAAAAAGATCCAAGAAGCCATAGATAAAGGGATAGAGGAGAAGGAAATTAGTTCAGAGATAGGCAAAGCCCTCCTCGTGCTTCATCCCACTCCGGGAAGGTTTTATATCCTTCCCAAGGTCCACAAAGAAGGGAACCCAGGGAGGCCCATCATAGGTGGTAATGGGTGCCCCACAGAGATTATATCTCAATTTGTGGACTACCATATGAAGGACCTAGTCAGCCAGCTACCTTCATATGTGCAGGACGACATGGATTTCCTCCGAAAAACCCATGATATCAATAAGACAAGCCCTCTTCCTCCAGAGACCCTTCTATGTACAATGGATGTCAGCGCATTGTACACCAATATCCCACATGAGGAAGGTACAGACGCCTGTCGCATAGCGCTGGAGGAAGGCAGAGATCCGGGAACAAAACCATCCCCCTCTTTTATCTGTACATTAATACAACTCATCCTTACGCTCAACTTCTTCACTTTTCATGACAATACATACTTACAAACCCACGGCATCGCTATGGGTACATGTATGGCCCCTACGTACGCCAACATCTTCATGGGGACCATCGAGAGGAGACTTCTGAGTTCTTTCCCAGACAAACCACTTGTCTGGCTAAGATACATAGATGACATCTTCCTCATTTGGACCCATGGCCGTGCCAAACTAGAAGCATTCATCCAACATGCCAATACATTTCACCCTACCATCAAATTCACCAGCAACATTTCGCCCATCCACGTTCCATTCTTGACGTCATGGTCACTCTACTAGGCAACTATATCCACACAGACCTTTACTCTAAACCCACAGACACCTTCAATTACCTTCATTGGTCCTCATGCCACCCACAACACACTAGGCGTAGCATCCCATACAGTCTCGCATTTAGATTGGTTAGAATTTTTTCCTCAGAAGCTGCTCTCACACGTAGACTAAACGATCTTAAACACCATCTCAAAAAACGCGGTTTCCCCCACAAACACACTCAAGCTGCCATTAACAAAGCCCTAGAAGCACCTAGATCAAAAGCCCTACAGAGAAAGGATAGATCCCTTACAGAGACCCAGAGAATTCCTTTAGTGTTAACATACAACCCAGCCCTACCAAACATCCCATCTATCCTAAAAAAATACTTTCCTATTCTCCCAACTTCAGATCGATGTAAAAAAGCCATCCCGACCCTCCCCATGGCAGCTTTCCGCAGACCCAAAAACCTTCGTGACTCATTAGTGCACTCATCCGCGTCAAGACGAGACACTGTAGGCAGCAGACCATGCAACATCCCCAGATGCATGACATGTACATCAATCACATCATCGACAACATTCACCTCCACAATCACCCGTAAATCATACAACATTCTACATAGCCTCTCCTGCCACTCACACAACGTCATCTATCTCATAACATGTAACCTATGCAACAAACAATATGTAGGGCTAACATCCCAAACACTACGCAAACGGTTCAACACACACGGATTCAACATTAATAACGATAGAGGCGACGCTGTTGCCAAACACTTTAACCTTCCTGGGCACACCATCAGCCACGCAAAAATAACACCGATAGATCAGTTACTCACAGCAGACATGATAGGCCTACAAAACAAAGAAACATTCTGGATACACACATTACAGACTCTAGAACCACAACGTTTCCAATTACACAAATCCATAAACACACCTAACTTACCAGGCCGACAGGGTGCCACCTTGGATTTAAAAGGAAAAAAAGAAAAAAATAGTTATAATACACAAGAGAGCCCAAGAGAGACATAGAGAAAGAAAGAGAAACGAAGAGAGAGAGATAGAGAGAAAGAGTGAGATGGAAGAGGACGGAGATAAGAAGAATGAGGAGGGATAGATATCGACAGGCAGAAAAACTGATACATGTAAAGGAAAGATAAAGAGCACGAAAGAGAGAGAGAGAGAGAGAGAGAGAGAGAGAGAGAGAGAGAGAGAGAGAGAGAGAGAGAGAGATTAGACTTAGAGATGAATAGAATGTGGGAGAAAGAAAGATAAGACATACAACACATCAGTATCCACGATATATGTACTTATTATATTGATCATCCATATTCACATGTATATTACAATTCTGTTTAGTGTTACCACAACAATACTACTTTACCACACTAAGGCACTAAGAATCTACATCAGCACATGTTTATTTTACTGAAAGAACAGGCTGTGTAACTACTATCCCTATAACCTATAAATGTATTGTTATCACCATTCATAATATACTATGATTACTGTTAGTCATTTAGAGGCCCATTGAACCAGCACCACAGCCCCAAGATAAGCGAAAGAGAAAGAGAGAGAGAGAGAGAGAGAGAGAGAGAGAGAGAGAGAGAGAGAGAGAGAGAGAGAGAGAGAGAGAGGGAGGTAGCAAATAAGTTTTGGTTGTAACTAATAAGACAGTATGAGGCACTGCAAAGGAAATAATGACGTGTAGAATCGAGCTTTAAGAAAGATAGATAAAGGGAGAGAGTGAAACACAGAATAAGAGAGCAATCAACAACCTAATCATCGTAGCTTCTGTATATATATACGCATAATCCCATCATGTTTGTTAGTTATATTTCTCTCAACCTACGTGAGAATGTGGATATTCATATGATCTTTCAATCGCCATTCCCGCCTACATTACCACCTATTTATTAGAGACCCTCTACATCTCGCCCTGTGACGTATCAACTATCATTCTTCTACACGCGCATTCCCATTTGAATCAGATGTAAAACCCCAAAAAACCTTTTCCCAATTTTTGAATTTTGATTTCTCTACAGACACTAACCAGCCCTAATATTTTATTCCAAACACGCGCTCCAGCCTTATCTTACCCTCATATCAACGAGGTCACGCCCTCTGCCATCACCATCCCTAGCCATTGCACTGAGCCTTGAAGCATTCTGCGCACTGCCCCTCCCTCAACCAATCATTTGTCCCGTCTGAGCCCAGCTCCCCCAATGTTTTATATAACTTGTTGAAGTTGAATTTTTCCTACACACTCTGATGAAGCCACAATAAAGGCGAAACGTTTTTATGTTTAATCTATACTTGTGTTGTTTCTTTTTTTAGTCTCGTAGTTATAAAGTGGTGTGCCTGTCTCTTTTTAAACCTTGTTTCACACTATTTACAGACACACACGCGTCCTTTTTGGATCCTTTATAATTACCAAGTTGTCCTCCAAGTGTGGTGTTTTTGCTTTTCTATTTGGATTTCTCTCTCTCTCTCTCTCTCTCTCTCTCTCTCTCTCTCTCTCTCTCTCTCTCTCTCTCTCTCTCTCTCTCTCTCTCTCTCTCTCTCTCTCTCTCTCTCACTCTCCACGAGCCTCACCAATTTACAAACAAGTACATAAGATGATGAGAAGAATGAGTGAAAAGAATATTAATTGGTGGATAACTGATTTGAAATATTTTCTGTATTCAAATGGTTTTGGATATGTAAGGCTATTTCAGAGTGTTGAAAAGGCATTTTGTAATTCATTTAAGGAAAGACTGTATGATGTATTTAAACAAAGTTGGCATGAAAAATTGACCTACAATCCTCACCTACATTTCTACTCATCATTTAAATCTATGATCCACTTAGAACCATTCCTATTACACAGAACCCTACCTTTCCCGCTGCAAACACTAATGAGATTCAGGCTAGGCATAACGACTATACCATGCCATAGATCCAAGTGTTCCAACAATAGAAATATACAACTTTTCCCATATATGTAAAAAGAATATTAAAGATGAACATCATATATTTTAAGTTTGCGAGCTGTACGAGAATGACATACCTACTTGATAGATTTCTTAAAAAAAAACAGATGTGCGTTCAACTCAAGCCTTTTTATATCAAACGAAAATTATCAATTCCACGTTGCAAAATATATATCTGTATCATTAAACTTGGAGATAATTTTGTAAAGCTGGATTCTGAGAGTGTTTGAGAAGAGCAAATTGTGTACATTTTATGTTAATGATTTTGAGATTTATAAATGTAGAATGTTTATCTAAATTGTTCAACTGTATGTTGTGTTTGTGAAAGGTGAGAAACCCAACAAATCAACAATAAATCAATCAATCAACCAATCTCTCTCTCTTTCTCTTCCTCATTTTTTCCACCAGTCTCGCTCCTGTTCAAAGCTGTATGCACCAGACTACGAGAATGAATTTACAATGTCCAATGTTCACACAACAAAAGGTTTCTGCTCCAGTCAGGTGGTAAACCGTCCAGTGAGGCTAGGGAGGTCCAGCTGTCCATCTTCTCATCCACGCTATGCAGGCAGCTTTCACTTCAACCTGAGTAAAAGCAACATCTGAGCGGTTGCTTTTTGGAGCCGACATGATTGAGAGCATTTTTTCCTTCCCAGTCCTTTACTGTGCTCTGATAAGATGAAGTTAGCATTTTGTCAAGAACTTTCTGCATCTTAGCAAGAAAACTAGAGCACCAATGAGGATCAATTTATGAACTAAAAAAAAGTGATTACAAATGATTGAAAGTAACGGCCATTTGTCATTTCTATGTGACATGTCTGAAGAAACGCTGTCACATTGAAAACTGAATTTGAAAAGAGTTATCGTGATAACTTCTACATCCTCAGCGGCCTTTATATTTCCGTCAAGCTTAAAAATGGCAGGTTAGATAAAATCTAGCATCACGAGTAAACTGTCGAATTGGTGTTACCAGCAAGCATAATAATAATGCGCAATCCTACGTGTGCAGGTCCAATGACGTGGTCTCTCAGGCAATTTTTAGGTGGTCTCAAATCATCCAAAACCCTGACTCATTTCTCACTTTACGTCCTTTCGGTGCCAAAAATGACCGGCAGCGTCAGGGATTCGAAGTACTGACAACAAAAAAGTCGATCCTGTAGTGTGCTAACTTACCATTCTCAATGGAACTTCGCGTCTGACCAATACCAAAGAGCTGATCTTCGTGATTCCTCATTCTGATTCAATCATTTCCTCAAGCAGACTCTTCTACCATCTCACGCATTCTGAATGAATGCATATGTGACAGCCAAGCGGGTATCACCACAGTTTACCGCTCGGTGTTTCAGACCTAGAGAGGCTACCACTGTCATGCAGGGTGGCGCCGACCCAAAGAGGTCAGACAGCTGTGTCCCGGGCAATTCAAGAAAGTCATTTACCCACACTGCGTTTTACGTTTAGAACTTCTTAAATCGATACCACTTCATCGATTCTCAACTACCTGTTCTTCGGACTTTGAATCCCTCACTGTTTTAATTGTGTTTGTCGGGTACCGTAATTAATTCTTCCGTCACTGTGCCTCCCAACACTGTATTCACATCACATCTCTCCTTTCTTTCGATTTCTTTTGTTATGTTTTCTCCCTATGATGGCAATTTGATTTGTTGAATTTTTTCTTCCAATAAATTATTTATATTTATGAGCTGTGCGTGATAATAAATTTGAGTTTTTTTGCGGTTTGTGTTATCAACGCGCACAAGATAATTTTAGGGAATCAAAAAGATTCTTCATCTGTCTTTGACCTTGACGATGACAGTATTCTTATCACTGGAATTTTGGCACTCGTTTCAAATATGCAATTTATGCATGGTTGATTACAATTGGGATTTTATACATATGATGACAATGTGAGCGCTTCGCTTTATATCTATCTTAATGATTTTAGTCAAAAGAAACATTGCTAGCAGAAAAAGAATTAAGGCTCCAAATCCAAATTTAATGAATAAAAGTCTTGTCATTTGAATGGAAGTCAGGCAACTGCGTTTTCCTTAAAATATAAATGTAGTTAACCCAACCGCTGGTGTTCACTATTGGAAAACAATTTTCGTGCAAGTCTCAAATATTAAAGGTTTTTTTTTTCATTTGAAAGCTCTAATAGTAATAAGAACCGTGAATGTCTCATGCTTGTCTACATTTTTTTTTTGTATTGAACGATGTAAACCTGAAGTCTTCAAGGGTGTCAAAAAATTTAATTAATTAACATCAATAAGAAAAAAAAAATAACAACAAACCAGGAAGCAAGACACTTTGTTCGTGTTTGAGAGAGCGTCAGGCCCAGCGTTTATGCATGTATTTATAAATGTCATGCATGGAGTTAATGTCGTTCATTTTCAGCTGATTCTAGCCATCGTGGTCAAGATGGTGAGTAGCTGCACCGTATTGTGGTCCTTGATTAGTTTCTGATACACTTACTATAATTCATTGAATGATTTCGATAGTCTTTCAAATTGAAGCTCAAGAATGTTATCATGAGTATATATTTACAAGCTGCAAAATCCGCCCTACGAATGGGACTCTGGTGTCAACTTGTCCAGGCTGGGATGCGTGTGTCTTTTGAGGGAAGGGAGACATGCGAAAAATTTAGAGCGAATCCAATATAAATACTAAAAACCGGATAAACAATTCGTAACTTACAGAGTTAATATTTGTTGGTAGACGACTTTATCAACAATACTGCCTCTCCCTGGTATGTAAACTCTAAACTTTCTTGTTTACCAACACGGCTCAAACCTACATTCAATTTTCCATTAGATATAAAAAAAAAAAAAAGAGGCTCTGGCAAAAAGATGCCAACATTCTATACACAGAATCTAGATCTCAATGTCAAATCCTTTTTGAAATTTTAAGCTTAAAAATAAAATCCAGTTCTAGATTTGAGTCTAGCTGCTGTAAATGCCAGGGATCTAGATCGAAAATCTATGTACACAAACAAGCAGCTATTAAGTTTAGATTCTTTACTTCGATCTTACTCTATATCATTTATATCTATTTCAGACGGTTTACGATCTGCCACAGCCAGCTGTCTCTATTTATCTCTGCGCTCAGTGCATGTTTATAGGCCTACTTTCAGTTTCATTCCTGCCATGTCTCCTGGACCATATATGCTTACGAAGAAAGTAAAAATCATATTTTTTTCTTGATTTTCCCAAAAAATTCACTTTCTTCATGACAAAAATTATTACCACTCCAATCTTTAGGGCAATTTACAATTTTATACCAAATTTGACGTGCCTAGGTCGTCTAGAAATACTTGGTTAGATGGTCCTCATTTTTTTCCTAGCTCCAATATTAGGCCTAAATAAAGAATACTTTGATGGCAATTATAAAATAGAAAACCCTAAACGTGGCTCATAAAGACAATCAATTGCGAAAGAAACAACAAGAATAATTTTGCCATTACTTTCTCTTGCTGCCTATTACATTTTTATGTCTGAGATATGTTGGATCTCAAGACAATCAAACATCTAGTGTGAGCAGTTATCTTTGCCTCTGAAAAAACTATGAATACATCTACAAGCTAGTCCAATCTGGCTTGCCGCTGCTTCAAGCTTAAGAAAATCAGCTCATATCATGGCCGCCCACCCAGCTTTACCACTCTACGCTTGCGTCTCGCTAGCTAAAGCTATCACTCAGGTCATGACCACCCTGTGGCCACCCCTAAATGTATCGCTTATTGCTAGATCTAGTGCATTCTCTCGCTTGTATCGTGGCCTCAGCCCAAGACTCCGCGCTGACATAGAATAAAACTCTCGGCTCACACAACTCGCTCTACTCGGTTAATACACAGATATTTTTTTTTCTAAGAGGACATACATAACCAAAATCTTTGATCTTGGTTGCTGGCGGTAATGAAACCGATTAGTTTTACTCATTTATAATGTAAGCTGTCTAAGAGTAATAACCGAGGGCTCTTGAGAGAACAGGCCGAGTATCCGAAATAAACAATTCTTTGCAATAAGTGTAAAAAAATGATTTAAGCATTTAGGAGATTTAAGGCTGTCAAACAGATTTGTTGTGTCGGCCTGAGAACTGAAAGTGCGGTCTGAGTTTAAAATATTAAAAGAAATAGATCTCTATAACGCTGATCACTTCGGTGACTTGACCTGTGTTCAGAGAGGCCTCGGTAAGAACTCGACCAAAACTCTTCAAATCCACACGAAAGTGAGCAAGAAACTCAATTGCTACACATGTGTCACTTCAATGTAAACAAAGCTGTGTGGAGCGTTCTCGTTTTTTTTTTCCCTCTACATTAAATTTGGTGGAAAATTTCTATAACAGTAGATCAATTTATTAATTACTCACATGTTTGATTACATTTCGAATCTTCTGTCATTTATGAAAACACTTCGTTTCAAATATAATTTTTTTATGATTTTAGTCTCTAAATGTAAAGCTAGAACTACAATCTGAAAGATTCTATATACCTTTGTTAATTTTTTTCCATTCTAAACTGACGGCATGAAAATTGGGTTTCGCTTGAGAATTTGACAAATAAAAACTCGCCCTTCTCGTCTTCTTTGTTAGGCTTCCGTTATAATAAAAAAAAAAAGTTAATCCATCACTCAAACACTTCCTTTTGTTCTTTGTTTGCAAGTCTAACAAGGGCATGGAGAGACCAGACGGAAGTACTCTGGGTATGTGAAAATGTTTACATCTAAGACCCGCGATGCTCGCTCTTGTATCCCGCAAGCTGTAGATTCATTCCTCCAGGAAAAAAAGGAAGTTTCGAAGTTTTTGTAGGCATTCCTAAGTTTTTGACCTGTGCGTCAAAAGGCAATTTACAACGGAGTTCTACTTTGGTTTTTTTTTTTTTTTTTTAGATCTCCACATATGCGGAAAAAAAACCCAGTTTTGTAATACGCATTTATATACCAGCTTTCAGATAAGTATACTATGTCAGAGGTTTTCATTGTGAAAAAAGATCTAACGTAAAATCTCCCAGGCATTCACAAAAAGAGGAATCTGGAAGCAAGATGTTTTCGTGCTCGTTTGACCTTATTATATTCTGTCAAGAGTTAAGGAAAGGAGCGTAGAGATAGAGACGTAACCGGTACATATGCACTGTGTAAATAAATAGAATATATAATCCAATTTATACCGTGCATCTGTTTGCTGCGTCTTGCAGCCGAATGTACCCTGAACACTTGGTGAAGATGGTGAGTAGCTTACACGTTCATGATTCGCAATAACTGAACGATATTTTTTCGACTTAGCCTTAATGGTTCATTTAAATAAATTTGGTAGACTTATTTTTTACACTGAAGCTAGGCAGAATTGTTACCTACCTATTTGATTATAGCTTTAAAAATACAAGGTGTTCATATACAACCAATCAATTACAGACGAAAGGCCAGGATAATCCTGGAAAATACAGAATCTGCCATGCTACTTTGTACACTTTTAATATTACTGATTTGTTACTAAATGAAGGCAAACATAGAATAAGGTGACACCAAGAATATTAAGAATTGTACTGGTTTAATTTTTGCTTATTTGGTTCAATTCCAAATACTACATAATATATATGTATATATATAAATATATATATATATATATATATTTATACACACACTCACATTAATTATCTAATTCCCGTTCACTCTCTCTCTCTCACTCTCTCTCTCTCTCGCTCTCTCTCTCTCCCTCTCTCTCTCTCTCTCTCTCTCTCTCTCTCTCTCTCTCTCTCTTTTGTGCTTTTTAATCCATTTTTGTACTGATATATTACTTTTTTTCCAACAAGAAGTCTAGAGTCAGTTTTTCTTTTAGAAACTCTTACTCTCTCTTTGTCCATAAAAAATTTCTACAACACAACTATCATCCTTTCTTTTATATTTTTTTAATATCTTATTTCTTGGACATCTTTCTCTATTTAGCGCTAAGTTTTGTCACGGTACCTTATATAAGAACTGCAATTTAGAATCAAACAAAATAACTTTAGATAAAGTAATTTTTTTTAGTCTATTTTTTCCTTTCTTAGATTTCGAAGCGATTTTCTCTCGTAGCCTTGTATTTGGGTCTGGCACTGTTTTCAGCCGGAGCATCTGCGGCATCTCAAAGTGAGTAGGCATGCTCTGTAGTGCTACAGCTGTGCTTAATTTTTCTCCACTTTAAATATTTGCTACTCACATACTATTAATTTGTTTAACGGTTGTAAGAATTCGTAAGCTAAAGGAAAAACTACTCTCATTTAATCGCTAAGATTGTTCCCACAGGACACCATCTCATGTTATGTTTTAAGGACACTGGATATCGTGTTGTAGAAAAACTGGTGTGATTTTTTTTTGTTTATTTGTTATTTCAGGAGAAGCATGATACGTTAAACAGTAAGATTTGAGGATCATTCAGTAAAAAAAATTTCCTTTGTTTCTAAATGATAAAATTCCTTTTATTCCCAGTGCTGTGACAACAAGGGTAATCCCGGGCATTTGCTATTAATTTTTATTTCCAACTTGTTTACCGAGACTCACTTTTTCACAATCGCTCAATTCCTCACTTAAAACAATTGAGGAGCATAAAGAGATCGAATCGATTTTCAAAGCAGCATTTTGTAAATAACAGATTTAAAGAAAATAAATTTTCTGGTGTTCCTTGTACAATATGAGTCGAACACACGTGAGGAACAGGCCGAAATGTGAATACATATCAAGTGTAAGTTTAAAAAAAAAACTTTCTGTACAAAAAATTTGTTTACTTCATTCATAAGTTTGCTTCTAGTTTCGGCATAATCTTTGTTTATGAGAGGAATGTAAAACCCTTGCGCAATAATCTTTAGAACTTAGTTTACTTTATCAAGAGTCAATTTAATTAAGCTGCAATAATTGTTTTTGAACAGTGCAATGTTCCCATCATACACTACAAGTGCTAAATTACACAGCTTAGATTCTATGTATCACTTGAATCATATTACTCACTGTTGTTAGGTTTGGACAAAGCAACATGCATAAAAAATGTCCAGTAAAAAGGACAGTTTTTAGCTGTGCAACGCAGAACCACCACAACAAGTAAAAAAGTGTTCTCAACTTTTGCATTGATTTTTGTTTTTTTTGTAATACGGTGCAATACTTGAATATACTATAGCCGGTTCTTGTAACGAAGAACTGAAGTAAAAATCGCACACAGAAAGATAGAGGGGCTGGAATAGTTACAGTCTCCTTTCGCAATATTGTTAACAAGACTCATCATAGGATCATACACCCCGAATGTAAAATTTTGAGACTTATCTATATTGGTTAAGTTTCAATTAAAGTAAAGAAATATATAAATATATAAAGAAAGAAAGAATGCGAGCAAAATTTTTAGATAGCAAGCCCATGTATTAGAAACACAAATTGTTGAAAATCACCAATAAACATCAATATTATAATATGTGCACTGTCGCTAATTTTACACGTTTTGAAGAGAGTGACATCTTTTTTCCTTGAATGTAGATTAGAATGCAGATTTTATTAATTTCCTTACACCCAGCGATATCGCGATCGCAAAGTATGGATTTTGACACTTTATCTGCTAACAAGTCATTTTGGTACAAGGAGTTTGTAGAACTAGTAGAGTAAACATACATGACAGACGAAGCTTTCAAACCGCATAACTGTACAGGAACTTTAGATCATTGTGACTAATTTCAACACTTAGACTGACGTGCAATGGTATTCTAGAGGGGATGTTAACTTTAGAAATTTCTCACGAACAAAATGTATTACCAGTTGCACTGTTTTAAGATAATCGAATGAGAAGCAAAGTGTTTTAATTTAGTAAGCGTATTAAACATTTAGTGTAAATTCTATTTTATTCAAAATATGTAGATTACGAGATCAATATCAGATCAAAGCTCCTGAGAAAAGCTACGGATAACAAGCTATTTCTATTGTTGTTTTTATTGTCATTTAGTACTATTATTACTATTATTACTATTATTATTATTATTATTATTATTATTATTATTATTATTATTATTATTATTATTATTATTATTATTATTATTATTATTATTATTACTACTACTACTATCATCATCATCATCATCATAAACATCTGTGAGGTTATCATTATACATCATTATTAAGACCATCATATATATATATATATATATATATATATATATATATATATATATATATATATATATATATCCAGGTATTTACACGGTAGCAAAGCTTTACATTATAATATGGTCGTCATCTTGACCATTATCATTCTCATCGTCATCAATTCAGCACCATTCTCGCTAAGGAGGGAATAATAACCATCATCTACATTATCATTTTCATTGACATCAGTGCCATAATATTTTCCAATACTAAAATTACTGACAAAAAAAGCTGGGCTATTTCTCTCACAAAGACCCTCTATTTATCAGTTGATTTATAAATACCAGTAAAAATTAAGAAATAATTCCTTATCCTTTCCAGGTCGACAAAAGCGCACTATCGGAGGTCAAGAGTTTGCGCGGGGCAGGTGGCCGTGGTTAGCGCTCCTAAGAGCAACGATAGTCACTCACACCCTGTTCGGATTCTTGCCGATCAGACACTATCATCTCTACTGCGGGGGAGTCCTTGTCTCAAGGCGATGGATATTGACTGCTGCTCATTGCTTCACGGAGGATGGGTATTTGGGGCCTGGTTATATAATTATGGACTACCGATTGACCAGATATTATCTCTTAATCTATTTGGGTATAAGAGAGTGCGTGAGGGACAGAGAGAGTAGATAGATCCAGAAAGACAGAGAGATAATAGTCGATAGAAAGACAGTCGAAGAGATCATAGGATAGAGAGAAAAAAAGAGGGGAAAAAGAAGAGAGAGAGAGAGGGTGGGATGAGAGAAAGAGAGAGAGTGGGAGACAGAGAGATGCAACAGACAAGTAGGAAGACACATAGGGAATTAGAGGTTACATCATGGTAGCTATCTTTCTTTGAGTGTATATTTCAACCCAAATTTGAAAAAAAATATTATTGTCGGAATTTCATGCTAAGTGTTAATCAAAGCCCTCAATAGATTTTTTCCCTTGCTTGTGTGATGTTAATTAAGTTTTTATTTCATGGCACGCCCATTGTGCATACACGATACATGTACATGCATTGTAAAAACCACATAATAATTTTAATATATTTTCCTGCTTCTAAAACTTTAGATGTTTTTATTCTCCTTTTACTAAGAACTGGTGGCGGACAACCAGGAAACTGGGAGGCTAGGCTTGGATCAGTTAGATTAAGAGTAAGTCCAATTAACACTAACTCAAAGTGTTGTATTTGTTTTCTTTCCCTTGTGACTCTCCCTTTTTTCTATTCGTTTTCACTTTTAACTCTTGAAAATGCCAAGAGTAGAGTCTTTTGAAGTTGGCCAACATTTATTCATTAAATTTTTATTTCATAAAAAATCTTGAGCATAGACTGAATGCCTTAAATTACCTTGAATCTGAATCAAAGAATATCACAATAAAAACTATAATTTGTTTTTCTTCATTAGACCTATACGTATGCCTTTTGAAGTGTAAGGTAAGATAATGAATTTATTTTCCTTTGTATGCCTAAATTCTACGGGAAAAAAAATTCCGAATCCAACTTTTACGCATTTACGTAAGTTTCCCTGATGTGTTTAGAGTCAAACATTGACCTGAAGTAGCTATATAAGTGCGATGATGCGCCTTCAAGGTGATGCTCCCTAAAAAATCCCTGACACAGTCGACTTCCACATTCTGGTTTTGAAAGAATCAAAATAGCAAGATATTCATCTCCAGGTTTACCTTATAGCTAAACACTTCGCGCAAAATCAAGACATGCCTTGCGGCTGAATCCTTCGCGCAATCCTCAAGACATACCTTTTCTAAAACTAAAATAATACTTGAAGCAATCTTCAAGACATGCCTTATGACGAAACACTAACTTGACGCTACTCTCAAACATACCTTGTTAAATCATTGTAAAATTATATATAAAAATAGAAAAAAAAAAAACTTTAACGTTTATCAACCAAAAAAAAAAAAACCCAAACATGCTTTGATGGCTTCTGAACAAAAAAATCTCTGCTAAGAAGCGAGTGAATTTGTGCTAATCCTAACCCTGCCCCCCCTGGCCCCAATCCTAATCCTAAACCCGCACAGCCCACATCAAGATCTAACTCCGATCTAGTTCTAGATTTAAACTTTACCCCTTTATCTGTTAATACATACGCCTCATATTGCGTGTACGTGAAAACTACACATTGAGTTTACTAGGATAAAACCAGTTTTTCACCATTCTGAGATGTGATCAAGAGAAGAACGTGAGGAAAACATATCGCAGCCGTGTCTTTATTTTTTTTTTTTTTTTTTTTTTTTTTTTTTTGTAAACAGTAAGAGTAATCCCGGTATTAATGACAAGGCGCGTCCTGGGCACAAGAACTGCGCACCACATTTCCTCCTAAATTATTTCTGCTGCACTGATCAACAATCTCTCCACCCAGCCTAAGCTATCGTCTTCTTTAAAAACTCAGGTATCCTCAATGTATTTGGGTTAAAGATGCAGACTCGAAGGTGAAGTGCGGTCTCCTAACGTTTTGCGATTTCTCTTTTTAACATGGTTGTAATAGTGAACATTATTGAAAAACAGGTATCGCAATAGCAAACGACGTCTTATTTCCGTCTGGTAAATACCAAATCCATCCTTGTACATTTTTTTTTATCGGCCATATCGGATGCCGTCCACAGAAAAGAAAAAGGCTGCGGAGCAAATTACATGCCTTAAAATGATATTCGAGTCTACAATTGGCATTTTAAATCTGTGAAGAATAAGAGGAAACGGAGTGTTTTCGAAACGTTAATGACATTAACAAGTAACTTTTCTGATCAGTAAATTCCATTATGAAAGTCCACAGTAACTCTGATTATGAAAGTCCACAGTAACTGCGATTATAGTCTACAGTAAATCCCACCATGATAATTAATTCTACAGTAATCCCACTGTAAAGTCAACAGTAAATGTCGTTATGTCTAAGAGACAAACTATTAAGAAATATAAATCTAAGTGAAAAACTATAATAATTTTTTCATTTTTTTTATAAGCAAATTCGTCTAAAGCAATTACTGGTACAGCCATCCTTACAGTGCGAACCAGTATTTGAACGAACTATTTCTATTGCGTTTCTCAATCCATGTTTGGAATGTGAGGAAATAATGTCCTGGCCTTGTGCTTTCTCTTTGTAACAAGTCAACTCCAGGCGAACACTTGCTGAATATTGTGGGCCGTATCTTGGATGACGATGATCTACGTCAGTGGGAAATCGATATTGACACCATTATCTTGCACCCCGGTTACAATAGCAGCAGTAAGTAAACATAATAACAAATACGGGTGAGTAAGAAGATTTAGCTTAGTTATGAGCTTATTACAACGAGTTTCAAAAGAAAGCTATTTTAAATAGTGAGGCCTAATACTTTAAAATGCATTGTTCTTGCTTAAAGGATTATTTTTCATCTTATAAAAAACATGCTAATTCGTTGAAATGTATACATATGACAAAAGGAAGGCGTGTATGCATAGTGCAAAATTCAAGAAAGAAAGAAAAATCATACTGTACAGAATATCGACTATCCAAAAAACAGTCTTCTTTTTTTTACAGGTTTACGTTGATTCTTTCTATTTTTAGCTGGACTTTTTTTTTCTCTTTCGTTAATTTCGCTTCTTTTTTTTTTGCTTTCTTGGACAGATCTTTTGAGCGATGATATTGCACTGATCAGGCTGTCTGACGCGGCTCCTATCAGTAACATAGTGCAGCCAATCACCCTTCCATCACCGACAACCAACGGGTTTCCTTATGTGGGACAGATGTGCATCACGAAGGGTTGGGGATGTACTACAAGCGGTAAGAGTTATTGACTTACCCTAGGTTTCTCGAAGGATACAGGTAATGAGATGCCAAAGCACTTGTGAGAGTAAGCAATATCTCATTGAACAAGCATATTTTAAGTACTGGTGTAATAAAAATTTATGGGTTTAAAATTTCTATTCGGCCAATGTTATAGACACTTTTAGCCTATTGCCATAACTTTCTTCCGTAAAATATAGATAAAGTTCACCGCAAAAAATGCTGAAATATGTTAAAAATCTTTACATAAGCTATTTAATTTTTATAAGATAAAGATCAGTTTCAAAATGACTTTATGCAGTATCCAACAGATCAAGTTTTTTTTTTCTGAAACCCGAAAAAGTGGTCATAGTAAAGGCACTTTTGCGGCAGAGAACGTGCATTGTACCAGTCTCTCAAGCAGGCCACCTTTTTAATTTCACTTTTATTGGTTCTATGGAAAAGAAAAGCTTTAAACGCCTCCAAAGCCTTTATCTGCTTGTATTCTGTGAAAGTTTCTACTTTCGTTTTTTCTTCTTTTGGAGCCTGTTGCAAAGTAAATAATGTTGATAAGTTATTATGAGGGAAAATAGATTACTTATGTCTATGGAAAATAACATTAAAGCGGAAAACGAAGTAATCCACGTGCGTTGTTCAGGCAATTAGTAGAAAAATTGCTTACTTTACAGCTTAGATTTTTTAAGGAGACTTTGTCTACGTGTGAGTTTGTTATTTTTCTTTTTTACAAAGCCTTATCAGAATGCCATAGCCCTGCTTAGCATTGATGCCATTTTTTTTCTTGCCAACCTTTTTTAAACAGTTTTTCGGAATAATTTCACTCTTGCATGGATCATACACCCTTATTTTTTTGTTCTTGTTAGCTTTATTTGATTTCATTTCTTTTTGTTAAGGTATTTTAGATGATAAGGGTGGATAGTAGTAAAATTCAATTAAGCAAAGATTTTAGAAATCACAGCTAGGCATATCTAAAACATTTAATCAATGAATTTGTAAGTGATCTAATGAGTTTGATACTAGGAGCCACGCCCCTTTCCCCTTACTTCTTAGAGATGCAGTAAATAAACCCTCTTTTGTTTGATCATAGATATGTTTTTTTGCCTCTCGCCTTCTATCCCTTGTCTTCTCTCTCTCTCTCTCTCTCTCTCTCTCTCTCTCTCTCTCTCTCTCTCTCTCTCTCTCTCTCTCTCTCTCTCTCTCTCTCTCTCTCTCTGTGTCTCTCTCAGTCTCTCTCTCTCTGTCTCTCTCTCGCTGTGTCTCTCTCTCTCTGTCTCTCTCTCTGTCTCTCTCTCTCTCTCTCTCTCTCTCTCTCTCTCTCTCTCTCTCTCTCTCTCTCTCTCTCTCTCTCTCTCTCTCTCTCTCTTTCTCTCTCTCTGGTTAATTTTCTTTTCCATTTCCAGATTTCAATCTATATCGCCTACTCCAAGTTTGACAATAAACTCATAATATCCAATGTTCATTGTTTAAGCAACACAGAGGATTTTTCTCCAATCAGGTGGCAATCCGGCCAGTCGGGCTAGAGAGATCCAGCTACCCATCTACCCATCCAGGCTCTGCAGCTTTCATTTCCGTATAGGCAGCAGCAGCAGGCGGTTGTGTGCCGGCTACCGCAATCGAAACATCGGCGTGTGCAACGTAAACTACAGTTTTTGTCTTTTTTTTTTAACAATAATTAACCTCCTTAGACCAAGAAGAAAGAAGCTAAAAAAGCTAGCCCTTAAATAATAACTCATAATATAACGATAAAACCCACGAACGCAAATCGCCATAAGAAATAGGAATTATTGCCTCAATGTTGTTAATAAATCGTTTTAAACGCTTTTTACCTCAGGAGTCTGAAAATAGCTAGAAAAGTTCTTAATTTCATCAATTGTCTTTAAAAACAAAACAAAAAAAAAATTGATCATAGGCCTAGGGAACAATGGGAATATTGAAAGTATTGATGGCTGAGGAGTAAAGAGTATGCTCTACTACTACAACTGCTATTATTATTATTATTATTATTATTATTATTATTACTACTACTACTACTACTACTACTACTACTACTACTACTACTACTACTACTACTACTACTACTACTACTACTACTACTACTACTACTACTACTACTACTACTACTACTACTACTACTACTACTACTACTACTACTACTACTACTACTACCACTACTACTACTACTACTGCTGCTGCTGCTGCTGCTGCTACTACTACTACTACTACTACTACTACTACTACTACTACTACTACTACTACTACTACTACTTCTACTATTAACACTACCGCTGCTGCTGCTACTGGTAGTGCTACTACTACTACTACTACTACTACTACTACTACTACTACTACTACTACTACTACTACTACTACTACTACTGCTGCTGCTGCTGCTGCTGCTTCAACTTTTACCATAACTAGATCTGATGTCAATACACAACTAATTTTTAGTTTATTTATTACTATCGCGTTATGAAACATAGGCCCTTATTTATCTCTCTTCCAAACCCTGTCCATAGGGAGATAGTGGCAGCCCACTGGTATGCATGTCTGGATCGCAGTACACCCTGGCAGGCATCGTGTCTTTCGCTAGTCGGGACCATCCGGAGAGTTATCCCGCAGTCTTTAGTCGGGTACAGCCATATCTGCCATGGATTCACAGCGTCATTTCCAACAGCAGCTGAATTCTGTTTCAAATATCGTCACCCCAGCGCAGGAGCACGGCTATAGGTTCTCATTTCAATGATGAGAACAGGAAATAAAATAACCCGGATAAAAATTCGGATTTCTGTTTAAGGCTTCATCCAATCGAATTGCCTAAGAAGTTTAAGCTAAAAATAATTATTAAAAAAAAACAACTTTGGGTTAAAAGTGCCGATAGTTTAGGAGGAAAATATTATTTTCATTGCATTTTTACTCATTTTGGCTATTAAACACACAGTCGCTGTATTATGATATGTTATTATTGTTGTGTTTACTTTGTAAAGTGAACTTTTTAAATTCACAAACATCATTAAATGAAAACCTTGTTTTAGTAATTATTGATATTGTTTGAAAATCTATATATTTGATGTGCCAAAATTAAGGCTTGAATTTGGGCCTTGCTATAGTTTTTACATTTTCATAATTTTGCGCTTTAAGATCAACAACACACTTGGAATGATCTTAATCAAATAAAACATATTGGCATATTTGCTATTGGTTTTTACGTGTTACTTTTACAATTTTGTGGTTGTTTTGCTTGGTTTTTTTTGTGTGTGTTTGAATATATATTTGTATGAAATTCTTCAAATAAAATTTGAAATACCCTTCTATGGAGAAAAATTAAGATGCACAATATCAATTACTCTTCTTCTTCTTCTTCTTCTTCTTCTTCTTCTTCTTCTTCTTCTTCTTCTTCTTCTTCTTCTTCTTCTTCTTCTTCTTCTTCTTCTTCTTCTTCTTCTTCTTCTTCTTCTTCTTCTTCTTCTTCTTCTTCTTCTTCTTCTTCTTCTTCTTCTTCTTCTTCTTCTTCTTCTTCTTCTTCTTCTTCTTCTTCTTCTTCTTCTTCTTCTTCTTCTTCTTCTTCTTCTTCTTCTTCTTCTTCTTCTTGTTGTTGTTGTTGTTGTTGTTGTTGTTGTTGTTGTTGTTGTTGTTGTTGTTGTTGTTGTTGTTGTTGTTGTTGTTGTTGTTGTTGTTGTTGTATTATTTCAAACATTGGACATATTCATATTCGATGGGATATAAAAATACGAGTATTAAAGACTGACATTTGTTTCACTTTATGAGCAAACAGGCGTTTTAATTTTTAATAAACTTTCTGTTGGACCAAAACAAAAATTTAACCAAAAAAACAAGTTCTTTAAAGTTTCCTTCAGTGATATTTCAAAACGAATGTCTTTTGGAGAGGATTACATATACAAATCTTCATAAGCTTTTTTATATTGCATTGAGAAATTCTTTGGTTAAGTCGTTTTATTAGACAACAGATGCAGCCAAAAAAAATCTTCGAGATTTTTTTGACTGCGAGGAGGATGGTAAGCGATAAGAAAAAGCTGCCGAGATTTTTTTCATCCTTTTCTTTGTAATAGAGCTTTAGAGAGTGAAAGACATAACGAGATATGCGAGAGAGAGAGAGAGAGGGGGCGTACTGTGGGAGAAAAAGAGGGAAGGTGAGAGAAGTTGGAGGAATACGTACGTAGACGCAGAGAATGAAAGGGAGAAAAGGGGAGAGAAGGGTTTTGAGAGAAACAGAGAGAAAAAAAAATAAGAAAAGAGAGAGGGCATAATGTGGGAGAATAAGAGGGAAGTCGAGAGAAGTTAGACGAATGCGTAGAGAAGGAAAGAGGAAGAAAGAGGGGAGGGAGGGTGTTGAGAGCAAGAGAGAGAGAGAGAGAGAGAGAGAGAGAGAGAGAGAGACAGAGACAGAGACAGAGACAGAGACAGAGACAGAGACAGAGAGAAAACCGAAAAATGGAAGAGCACCATATCACAAATTAAAAACATCCTTTTATTAAAAATACAAATTACATGCATGAATATTGTTTTGTGGCTCTCATAAGTCTTACTCACACTTGTGGTGTGAGATTATAAATTAAAAAAGTCATACGAGTTCTATATAAACTTAAGGCATGCAATAGATAAGATAAAACAGTTTCACATAAATAGCTTACAGTCTATATAATTATTTTCTATGCAGGACACGAAAGTCAATTTGAACTCTAGCACGACTTATTCGATTTAATTTTACCAATTATTCATGCATATTATCGTGTTTTTTTCTTGCTTTTTTTTCTTAAATGAAGTTCGCCTATGATAATATGGTTTTATAAACTTCTCGCATTTCAAATATTTTTCTATCGGGCCCGAACATGTAAGATGAAACCCCAAACTCACGAAGTTACCTCTCAGCAGCTGACATTAGATTGCAAGTTACTGAGGAAGCCATTGTAAACAATACGCTATGTTGTAGCCAATGTGTTTTGCAAATCAAGTAACAAAGGGCAAAATTGTTCTGACGTCAATGCTGATTCTTAGCATACTATGAACATCGCCTTTTATTTCATTTATTTAATTTAAATCCCCAGTTTAAGACTATTAAAAGGCATGTTGAATAGTTAAAATGACTAGTTGATTTTATTACAACACGCACAGTCTATTGAGGAAAATATGGCATTCTGAAAGAACGGCGTAAATCAAACACCATTTAATAAAACATATGAGAATGCGTTGTTAGAGGCAAGTGGCATCTTGTTTGTTTTTTGTTTTTGTTTGTTTCGTTTGAAGCAAATTATCCCGCATGCGCACAAAACAATCTATAAACGGAAACGGGTTTTTTTTTAATTACCTTTAACATCAGTTTTGGTCAAACTTTTCTCCATTTGTAAAGGCTCAAATTAAAACGAGTGGACTCAAACTCTAAGCTCTACAAACGAAAGACACAAGTCATTATGTCTCTCTCGATCAAGGGATTAATTTATCCTTGGCCCTATTCAGTTAACATCGCACACAAAATATTCTGCAAAAAACGAATGGCTTCGGACTCAAGCTAGATAAAATCGAGTTACAGATTGAACTCTCCATGGGTAAGTTTCGTCAAAGGTCTTTAATTTATCTTTGATTCTAAGCAGGTAGAAATTAAATGAAAATACTCCGTAAAGCAATATTATTATTCAAGATCCAAATTCAGATCAAGCGAGCTACAATGCTATTTCCCCAAGTATGATTTTTTTATGTGCCACCTCGTCCAGGGGTTTAAATTCATCTTTCGATCTATCCAGGTAGTATAATGGATCCCTCACGACCTGGGTATCGTAACCTTCCTTTGCAAGGTCAGTTTTCAGTTGTTTGAAAGTACTTGTGAGACTCATCTGACGTTGGAATCGCAAGAACCTGCCAGAGATATGTTGTAGGAAAATTGCTCACTGCACGATGGAACTAAATGATTTGATCTGTTATCACAACATAATGAATCATTTCTCTAATTGACACCAATAATAGCAGGAAAAACAAAAAAAAACCAAACAAACCATCATCACCATCAAAATCATGAACATCATTATCTTCGACTTCATTAATCATCATCATCATCACCATTACCTCCATAATCAACATTTCATAAAAAAAACTTCATTGTTATCATCATCGTCATCAACATCATCATTAATAATACCATTATCATCATCATCATTTGCGTCATAATCTACAGCGCTGCATTTATCACTATTAAGCTTATTAAAATATTAACATTGTTCTCTTCGTCCTACATTTTCCTCACCTTGGACGGGCGTAGCCAGGTAGTTTGCTGCGACATAGATTTGACAACTCCTCTATTTTTTCTGAGTCAACTTCATGATTTTCTTTTAAATTGATGGCCGCCATGCCTGTCTTCCCTTCATAACCTAGAGAATACAAAACAGAATCGCTATAAAATGTCTTGGACACCGCAGTAGGTTAACAACAAACGGCATAACAGTATGGCGAATCGATAGGCTGACACAAGTGATTTAAATACAAATTGTAGACTGGTGTTAAGATGAGAGCGTAAATATTATTTATAATTTGGTTTAAAAAATTGGACACAATCTTATTCATAAATCTTATTTCAAAAGTGTCTTGATTTAAAAAAAATCATTTCAAAAGTGACATCTTTGATTCAAATGAAGATCAAACTTAAAAGAAGATTGGGATGGGGATCGGAAGTATCTGGATATAGACTTTTTTTGACACTGTTAAAGAACACAAAGTTGGGTTGAGGAGAAAGACAATTTACTGATGGGGAGATACCCAGAGAGTGAGAGATAATCTGATCAGAAGATGCAGGAAAGAGAGAGAAATCAGACAGAGAAAGAGAGAGAGAGAGAGAGAGAGAGAGAGAGAGAGAGAGAGAGAGAGAGAGAGAGAGAGAGAGAGATCATGGAATGATTGTAGTAAATCGCGTGAAAGGTTTGACAGAAACAGAGGAAAGAAGGGGAGGTAAAGGAAAGAGGGTAATAAAAGGAGGGGGAATTTGTTTCACCAGCCATTACCAGGTACTTTCACTCCAAAAACATTCGTATCCTGAACGAAAGAAGCCGTGTTCATCACGTTGGAGACTTCAGCTGTGGACACATTTTCTCCCTTCCATCTGAGGAACACAATTTTTAGATTGATTGACTTTTTTCACAGAAGAGAAAAGAACGCTCCTAAGTTGTTCGGAAAAAAAAAACGAGCTTGGCATCCTTTAGTCTGTTTCTTTGTTTTGAAAGGAACAAACACAGGTCAAAAGAAAAACAATATTGACCATTGGAAGGAAACGGAAAGCAATACTCATTTACAATATAAATTTATAATGTATGTATTCCATGCAAATGAAAGCAACTCAAACTTGATCGTTCTTCCTTGTCTCAGATAGTTTTCTATCGAGATGTTTAGAAGTATGAGCAGTTTTTTGAGAGACATGATGAAACATGATCAAAACGATGTTTAAGTTTTTAAGCTGTGTTATTAGTAGAGCATTTTATCTCATTGCCTTAGAATATGGCATTAAATGGAGACTCTGATTAAAAGAGATGTTATTCTAAGCTTTAGAAAAGCACAAAAAATGATAAGTGGAAAAGGACGAAACATGTCAAGTAACAGACCACGTGACTAGATTACTAACGGCAAAGCCTTGGCCTTTTTTTCTCTTTGCTGTCTCATGATTTATTCCATAATTTTTCTTCCATACATAGCGGGAAAGAAAATTCTGAACGGCTTCTCTTAAAAAGGGTATGAAAATTCTTTTGCACTTTTGATATAGATTTAATTTGATTTGACATCAACCAGTGCAATCTCACTGCAAAAAGGGACACTCGATGGAGACAGATGTATAAAAATGGTAGAGCCTAGCAGTCGGATGCTAAGTATAAGATGTCATGACTTAAGTTTCAATAGAAATTCTAAAGCGTTCATTGATTTGCGGGGGGTGCCTCGATGACTTTTAATCCAAAAACTCAAGGCTAACATTGTTTTAAGTTATTTAATACATTAACTAAATTTTAACAAGCTGTAAGAGCCACCTGTATGAGTCACCGATCCTGTCTTTGAAGAAGAGATTGTAGTCAGCGTCTAAAGAAAACACGTCATTTGTGTTCACGTAGAAGTCGCCAGCTTCCAAGACGTCCTGGACGATTCTCTTCCGTGTGTCAGCAGCCGGGCCGAGGTATCCGTCAAACTGGACTTTGTCGGTTAGTTTCAGTAACATCACTCCGTAGGAGCCTGGAGATTTTTGGGCAAGGCACGGAGAGGATTAGGAGGGGAAGGAAGTGTCACGACGTCGTGTCTTTAAAAAAAATACCTCTCTAAAATCAAAGGGCAGAGTTCTCAACAATCCATACTTCTTTTTTTATTTTGTAAGTTTCATTTAAGTTACTTTTTTTTAGAGAGCTAAAAAAACAGTGCTCGAAACACGCATTTCATTAAAATAATTTATGTAAGTAAAACATTACAGTAAATAAAGTATAGTGTATATACTATACACACTATATATATATTTAATTATTTATTTATTTATTTATTTATTAACCAGCACTTTACTCACATAATTTACGACCCCCCCCCCCACCCTCAAAGAAAATTAAAAGAAAGAAAAGAAAAAAAGGCTGAGCGAAATATTTGTTAAAAGTTCAACCAAACCTGGTGTGGTCAGCTCGCACCTCCCGTCTGAGTTTCGATGTGGCTCCCCTGTGACCTGGTCCACTTTGACGAGGATCAAGTTCATCAGTCGACTCTTGAAGTAGAATCAGCAAAACAGTGTTCTAGTTTACAAAATTCACTAAATCTCTGCAAGACTGTGAGAGAGCTTTAAGAGATGTTTAACTACATGTAGTACCCCAGGATCGGCTGAAAATATTTCACGTTTAAATATATATTTTTTCTTTCGTGGAGTAGGTTTAAATAAAAAAATAGAAGAGAAAAGAGCCCGAAGTTGTATACCAACTTAGTTTGATTACAAAATATTCGCCTACTAGAAGCAAAAGAGAAAAAAAGTGTTTTATGTCCTGGTCTCTGTAACATTTGACACAAAAAGGCTGTAATTATAGATATGGCTCCTGCAAGTGACTCGTTCACTCAAATAAATTCTTTGTCCATAACATTATATCTGTCAGTAGCACTGGGAAATGAATAACGGGAACATCTATACACGGTAACAGAATATTGATCCAGTTTCATACGTCTAATCAACAACAGAAAGAGCTGTAAAACTTTGAATGAAGCTCCATACTTATTTAGAAGTCAATTTTTTTAACTATTAGAAATCAATTAAAAAAAAAGAAGCTGCTAAGTACCAGATTGAATTTCGCATATGAAATGTAAAGGCACAAGGAAATTGCTTGGTTGACTGATATAAACTGCGCTATTTTGGCTGAGATGAAGAGATTCTAGAGTAAGTATATGTCCAGAAAGTTGACTCTTACAAAGTAATACAATGTTGAAACCTCTCAAGAAAACTACAAATTGTGAAATAACTCAACTCATCCTTCTGATTTTTGGAGTGAGTTGTATGACGTTCCAAACATAATGTTGATTAAATTCAAAGACACATTTTGTGGTGGTTTTTCTTTTCTTTTATCTATGTTATCGAATAAAAATTGCTTTACGCAGAATCACATATGTACTTAAGTTTCATTTTCTTGACCAGAAATATACCGGGAAACTCAGCAGTTCACTGGCAAGAAATCAGTTATAAATCCTTACAAACAATATCATCTTTTAAAAAAGATTGCTTTCAAATTAATTAATAAACATTAAGTTAATGGCGCAAATTTTACTCCAGAGACTTTGGATTCATCTTACTGATTTTCAGGAAGAAAGGTCACCTATTTTCCTTTTTTTTTAATTTAGGGTATTGACTGAACCAACCTCATAATTTTATCCAATAATATTTTTCTCTCTCATTCTGTGCACAACTGCCAGTAACTAACTAGACGCTTCGTCATGATGATAGTTTATAGCCGTACATAGTATTCAAAGTTAGATCTAGATCTAGATATAGATTCTGGATCTTGCAACAAAATAGAAATAACCGTGAAGAATTCAACTTATCCATCTAGAATCTTACAAAATGTTCGCAGAATATTGACATAACTTTGTTCCCGTTGAAAAAAAAAAGATTTTGAGGTCTTTTGTTGAAATATTTCGTGAAATGCAATTGCGGACATGCTAGACTCTACAGTAAACCGTTAGATTCTTTCATCTTGGATGCCTAGAAAGTATCAGATTCTTACGTTTTTCAGTTGACACATTATTCTACACCCGTTTTCCGGTTGTAATTACCTCAGTTACTGTATGGAAAATAAAAGCAAGAGTTAATTTTTCCTTAATGCTATGGGCTATGCAAAATATTACAATACCATCTACGTTATTTTCAAAATTGTATTGTTTTTTTTTTCACTTAGATGTGAATTACGTCCTCTTTTAGAATTCACATCTTACCTTGGTCTAAACTTTCAATATTTTGTTCTATTCGGCAAACTGATGAGATGGATTTAGTTTCAAGTTTGGTTTGCGTTAAATAAATATATCCTTTGTGGCTTTATCTTTTATTATATTAAAAAAAAAATTCTCTGTTTCTCTTAATATATTTTTTGCATTTCTTTTTCTTGCCTGGTTTTTTTTTCCTAAGTTCTCTATACTCTCTATATAATGAATATACAATTATGTTTTAAAGAAAACGATAAAAAATGAATTACTGAAGGCGAAACCCACCAGCAGAGGGGACAATCGTCCAACACTTCCAGGTACATTAAACAGGTTGATTGCTGTGGCGGGAACCTCTGTGGAACCGTAAAACTCGTAGATGTGCTTCACTTGAAATCGAGTCTTGAATTTGACCCAAATGTCAGCTCGCAGTCCGTTCCCGACTACTGCCCACACCTTGTGCTGGGTTTCTTCGGGGACCTACGGGTAGTTAAAATCATAGCGTCCACAAAAAGGGAATCTCAGACCATTCTTACACTCAAAATAAATACCTTGTCAGGCACGATGGGGCTGAGAATATATTAAGACTCTTTACTCATTTGCCTCTGTTATTATTTGAGTTTCGCAAAAGGAGCTTTCAATTATTTTATCCTTTTTAATTGACAACTGGTTCATATTTTCATTTGAAAAGCCTACATAATACCTAGATGATTTGTGAGGCTTTATCGAATCCAGAAGAAAGACATGACTATGGAAAAAGGCGAAAGCAGCAGAGGAAAAAGATGAAAAATCGAAAGTAGAGCTTTTACCTGCATGTTTGTTAGGTAATAAGGTTTTATAGGTGCTGCCTATAGGAGAATGTTCCACGCTCACTTGAACAATAAGAGCTTTTCGCAAGTAAAGGGTTGCTTAGATATTCACCTGTTTTTAAGTTTGCAGAAAATTTCTTAGAAAGATCAAATAAATAATTTTCTGTGTGTGTGTTTTTTTTTTTTTTTTTTTTTTTTTTTTTTTGGGGGGGGGGGGGGCTGTGGTTAGCCAAGCTAATTAACGTTTAAAAGTATTTCCTTAAAAAATCGGAGTTGGCCGTCAAAGTTATGGTGGCATTTTTTTTAGTCTTACTATCATGACCTTGATGATTCTGACGAAGAGGGATTTAGGAAGTTGATGATAGCATTGCAAAGTGGAATAGAGATGATGAAACTTTTTCGTGTTCACTTTGTAATGCGGATGATGATGAGGTCGACGAGTAAAATGATGGAGATGATAACGTTCACGATGATAATGATGATGGTTTTGTTGGTTATAATAAAGATCACAATAACTTTGACTACGATTATAGTTTTGCTGCTGTCTATATTGACTTTGCCGAAGTTTTTGACTGTTATTATTTTTACATTTTTTACTTATCATATAAACGAGTACAAGTGCGATAATTCACGTTTGCGACTATGACAAAAAGTAATTGAAGATAACGACAAGAACGGCACAAAAAAAAGTCTTAAGCTGGCAGTGTACTCATCGCTATCAAGGGGGAAAAAACGTTTATTATTTAAAAAAAATAATAATAAGAGCTCACTGGAGCCGTGTTGACGAGGTAGCGTAGCATCTCTCCGATGTACTGGAAGCATGTGACGTTGTGTCTCACACAATCCTGCCAAAACTGAGATACCGAGAACTTCTCTCTCAAAACAACTGTTGCTCCTTTGGGGAATGAAAAATTGGATTTTTTAAATTCCTATCTATTCTGGTTTATTAACTTAATGTAATTACATCCTGTTATTCTTTTAAGTTTCACTTATTGTTAATGTAACTCACAATGTATTTCATATATCAGTTTTATGGGTGTTATACAAACTAAAAAAAAAAAGAAAAGATAATCGACACAAATTAGTGACAATATACTGCAGGCGAAAAGGTAGAGATGGGTGGGTATTGTATAAGACGATTCAAAGTTTTATAGATAAACAAACAGATAAAAAGTTGAAGGACAAAGACAGAAAGTGCAGGAGAATGATATCGTGGCATATTTGTCAGAACATCAAATTTGTAACTTGACGATCCCAACTGTATCTCATGATGTAAAATTGTCCGGGAAGGAAAATTTGAATTCTTTTTTCCTCAGACTGAGTAAATATGCAACTGTTTAGAATGCTTCTGGAATCTCACCACAAGGCAGCGATGCAATAAATGCTTCATGAAAAGATAAGATTTGAATTTATATCGTTTGCGAACTCGTCTCTCCAGGGGAAACGTTTATATCTTCAGTGATCATTGTATGGGAAAGAGCATAGCAGTCTCTCCAAGATAGATGGGAAATAAAGCACAAAAAAGCGACAACGTAAATAAGAAAAAAGGAGGGAAAAAGAAAATACAACCTACTGCAGGAGTAAAGGGATCGCAGAAAGCCATAAAACAAGTAAGGTAGATAATAGATCTAGATGGATAGATAGATAGATAGATAGATAGAGGGAAAGGTAGATAAATGGACAGTGGGTGGACAGAGATGTAGTTTTTAAATAGATAGATAGATAGATAGATAGATAGATAGATAGATAGATAGATAGATGATTAGATAGATAGATAGATAGATAGATAGATAGATAGATAGATAGATAGATAGATAGATAGATAGATAGATAGATGATTAGATAGATAGATAGATAGATAGATGATTAGATAGATAGATAGATAGATAGATAGATAGATAGATAGATAGATGATTAGATAGATAGATAGATAGATAGATAGATAGATAGATAGATAGATAGATAGATAGATAGATGATTAGATAGATAGATAGATAGATAGATAGATAGATAGATAGATAGATAGATAGATAGATAGATAGATAGATAGATAGATAGATAGATAGATAGATAGATAGATAGATAGATAGATAGATAGATAGATGATTAGATAGATAGATAGATAGATAGATAGATAGATAGATGATTAGATAGATAGATAGATAGATAGATAGATAGATAGATAGATAGATGTATAGATAGATAGATAGATAGATGATTAGATAGATAGATAGATAGATAGATAGATGATTAGATAGATAGATAGATAGATAGATAGATAGATAGATAGATAGATAGATGATTAGATAGATAGATAGATAGATAGATAGATAGATGATTAGATAGATAGATAGATAGATAGATAGATAGATAGATAGATAGATAGATGATTAGATAGATAGATAGATAGATAGATAGATAGATAGATAGATGATTAGATAGATAGATAGATAGATAGATAGGTAGATAAATGGATAGGTAAGTCGCTGGATAACAGCACGAAAAGGACTCCTTACCTACACTGATAACGTTGAGAAGTGCGAGATTTAGAGCTGATGCGTGGTACAAGGGTAGGGTAAGATACATGATCTCATTTGACGAGAAACCGACCGGGCGGTAGTTGTGTCCGCATTGAAGCATTTTCCTGTGTGTTATGATGGCTGGCTTTGGTAGACCTTCAATTTAAAAAGAAAAGATTACTATCATAAATCAGGTAATACTTATTGAAGATGGAATTGTCTGCGAGATAATATAAGCAGGTGCATTGCTTGGTATTTGAAAATTAAACAAGAAAGAGAGAGAGAGAGAGAGAGAGAGAGAGAGAGAGAGAGAGAGAGAGAGAGAAATCTCGAGTGAAAAAGATAGAGAGAGAGAGAAGAGTGGTTGAGATCGAAATCCAACCAATCGCTCAGATACTGCAATGGTAAATTAAAGGACTTATGTTTGTACTATTTCCGATGACAATATTATTTGGTTAAGAAATTTAATATGAGTTTCATTCGCCTTAGTCGGTCGGAGAAAAAATGCGATGCCAATTTTAAAGACCACAAGTCAATTTTCCCTCGAGGGAATTGTCAATCTTAAACCATGCAAAACTTTATATATATATATATATATATATATCGCTCAAATCCCACAAAATGTTTCTAAAGTAAAATGTGAGTTTAAAAGTATCTTCACTAATGCAAACAAGCATATTTGATGAAACATGATACCAACAGATCA
>JAWDGP010005058.1:180000-237500 GCA_033675545.1 Elysia crispata | reverse complement strand
ATGCAAACATCTGAAACGAATATACTTTAAACACCTATCTCGCCTTTCACCTCGCCCCCTTCCCCCCCCCCCCCCCCCCTCCCCCCTTCAAAAAAAAAAAAAAATAAATAAATAAAATAAAAAAAAATCCCTTTAAAAGAATAATAAACACTTCCCTCTTCCCACCAGATTGTTCAGACGGTAAAGTGTGGGACTGACAAGCAGGAGTTCCAGTGTTTGATCCTAGGCTAGAACATTTGGTGGTGGAAATGAATCCAATGTAACAAATCCTAGATGCGAAGGGAAACGGACTCTCCTTGTTAGACTGTGGGTTAAATTTGGGGTACTATACATCAATGAATGCCCCCTATCATGGATCTGGTTTCGTTTTCTTCTATTGCATTGCGACGCTGAAATTAACTCTTTGCAAGAATCAGTAGCTATACGATAAGTTTAAATAAAATGAAGATGAAAACCATAGACTCCTTAACTAAATTCTAAAAAATCGTAAAAGTTAAGTTCAAATACCTCTAGGACCAAGAAGGACTGGGGAAATGGAAAAAAAAAAGTTTTTATATTGAGTGATGCATTTTTCACAATACAGGATTTGTTGTTGTGGATATTTCTAAACCTTAAGAAAAGGCTTGACTAATTAATTGAAATGGGAATCCTTTCATTCCGGTCGACAGCTAACCAATTCATACAATCAGAATTTTTCATTAAGCCTAGGTTCCAATTATTGATTGAACTCTCAACGCTTTTTGATCTTACAGTTTAAAAATTGTGTATGTGTGTGTGGAGAGGGAGGGGCGGAGTTAGGAGGGGAGAAAAGAGGGAGAAGGAAGAAAATCAGTTTATTTTATTTTACTCATATCATCTGAGCATAAGCATTGTGTTAAGACCACACACCTGGGCGACGACATCCTCAAAGACGTCGATAAAGAGTTTCCCTCGAGTGCAGGCGTTCCGCACCATTCGAATAAATCTGGCCGAAACGTAGATAGTGTACACATCGCGACACACTCTTTGGAACAGTCGCCTCGAAATCCCAAACGACGCCAGACAAATAACCACAACAGTTACAAACATGGCAAATGACATGGTTATGGTTTAAGCACAGCAGATGATTCCTGGGTGTGTAGTATGAAGATCGCTGGTGGCCCTGTGAAGTACGTTGTAGTAGTGAAAGTGGTAAGTTATTGTATAGGAAGAATATAAATCGAAAAAGGTACAAAAGAAGCACTAAAAGTGTGAGAAACAGTTGCATTGGAGTAGTAGTAGTAGTAGTAGTAGTAGTAGTAGTAGTAGTAGTAGTAGTAGTAGTAGTAGTAGTAGTAGTAGTAGTAGTAGTAGTAGTAGTAGTAGTAGTAGTGGTAGTAGTAGTAGTAGCAGCAGCAGTAACAGCAGCAGCAGCAGCAGTATAATAAAAGAAAAAGCCTTAGCTCTCTAAAGTTATAACCAAAATATTTTTGCAACAACTGTCCCCACCTCAGCTTGGCCACTCGATTGTTCCACACTGAAGATAATTGTATCAGAGAAGTAATTTTCTCAATCTCCCGCTCTAGTCTATGTGCATCACTGTTGGGACTTTCGTAAAAAATGAGTTGAACTATAAAAGTAACTATATATCCCTAAATGTCACGGTGAACAAATCCACTAAATTGAATTAAATGTGAGAAGCAGGTTACATAACTTTTAAAACATACACCAGGAAAAACAATGAACCCATAAACTAATGTGTTAAGTACAGTAAAACTTTCTAGAGCTTAACTAGAACAGGATCACTGTGAATGCTGCCATACAAGGACTGCAGAGCACGTCAGTAGTCACCCCATGAACAGTGATGTAATATAAAGGAAGCGCCTCCTTGAACCACTTATTTTCTTTTGAGAGAAGACACTCATTACTGCTTGACTAAACAGTAGACATGCATTACTCATCACATAAGTAAGTTCAAAGCTGAGCTTATTAATAGAAGTCTATTTTAATCATTTAACTTAAAATGTTTGAATAAACTTATGATTCAAAACCATGATGATAATTTAAATGGGCTCTTTTTCAATAGTAGTAAAGTGGAAGTGAAAAAGAAACAAGACCAAAATAAAGGATTGGTTTCCTTATTTTAAAAAGACAGTTGCAGTAAAGAACACAGTCGAGAAAGAATAGTGTCCCCATGCTGGATAATTATAAGGCAGCGGTTATCGGGGTCATGTAGCCCCTATAACCTTTAAGATTAGTGGGGGCCATGTCCATGTATCGTTAATTATAATGGTTGTGGGGAAAGTTGTGGAAATTAAATATGTCACATGCAATTAGAGATGCAAGCCACCTCTTTTGCAAGCCACACAAGGCCTTGACTTATCAAGGGCTCATAGCTTCAAATGAGTAAGTCGAATAAACCATATCCTATCACCCTAAAATCGGCAAAGTCCTAGCTGAAGTAAGAAATGTGATATTAAAAATAACAAAAATTGAGCAAGTCGAATATACCATATCATATCACCCTAAAATCGGCTGAGTCCTAGCTGTAGTAAGTAATGTGATATTAACAATAACAAAAGTTGAATAAGTCACTTTTCTAGACCAACGTTTCCACGAAAGCATATAGAGTAGACCAGGACGGAGCCGGGCCAGAGCAGGTTGATCACATACATTTTCACGTCAACACACAAGGTAAAGTTATTAACGGTTAATTCAATATCTTAGAAACAGCTAATATTTCGCTACAAGTGACATATTAACTTTTTTTTAAAGAATTGAGTTTGCAAAAAAATTTAAAACAAAAATAAAGAAAAAAACTTTGACACATTTTTTGCATAAATTACCTACGCAAAAAAAATGCTCATTTATTGACAGTCGTTTAAATGTCGAGCAATAGTCTTCGACTGCATTTATTAGGGCCCAAAGTCTACCTGTCTCGACCTTACGCCTACTTTTTTTTTTCCTCAATACAGCATTGAAGAAGGTAAAGATAATATGCAAGCAAGGTTGCTTCTTCTTCTTCTTCCTCTTCTTCTTCTTCTTCTTCTTCTTCTTCTTCTTCTTCTTCTTCTTCTTCTTCTTCTTCTTCTTCTTCTTCTTCTTCTTCTTCTTCTTCTTATTCTTCTTCTTCTTCTTCTTCTTCTTCTTCTTCTTCTTCTTCTTCTTCTTCTTCTTCTTCTTCTTCTTCTTCTTCTTCTTCTTCTTCTTCTTCTTCTTCTTCTTCTTCTTCTTCTTCTTCTTCTTCTTCTTCTTCTTCTTCTTCTTCTTCTTCTTCTGCTTCTTCTTCTTCTTCTTCTTCTTCTTCTTCTTCTTCTTCTTCTTCTTCTTCTTCTTCTTCTTCTTCTTCTTCTTCTTCTTCTTCTTCTTCTTCTTCTTCTTCTTCTTCTTCTTCTTCTTCTTCTTCTTCTTCTTCTTCTACTTCTTATTCTACTTCTTATTCTTCTTCTTCTTCTTCTTCTTCTTCATCTCCTTCTCCTTCCTCTTCTCCTTCTCCTTCTCCTTCTTCTTCTTCTTTTTCTTCTTCTTCATCTTCTTCTTCTTCTTCTTCTTCTTCTTCTTCTTCTTCTTCTTCTTCTTCTTCTTCTTCTTCTTCTTCTTCTTCTTCTTCTTCTTCTTCTTCTTCTTCTTCTTCTTCTTCTTCTTCATGTCACGCACCCTTCTTGTGTGAGCTTTTTGTAGAACTCATTATAGGTTCATGCATGACAACAGAGATATGAATATTACCAACTTAAACGGACGATCAGCCCTTGACATATTTTGATGCGTCTTTGAACGCAAATTCACACTCGAAGATGAATATGTAGGTAAAACAACGCCTTATGAGCCTTCCTTTATGAATTTTCTGGTTAAAAAATTGCATTATGCCTATCGCCTATCTTGCTGTGTTTTTTTTTTTTTAAACATATCAGTTTCAAAATTCCTTACTTTTTTTAAGTCTTCATTCAGACTTTCTAAAACAAGTTCGGATTAAAATCACTACCAATGTTGTTTTTTTTTTGTTTTTTTTTTGATAGATCTTATTCGTCTCTTAGAACCCTAAAGCCGGCAATGCCATAATACACCTGTGCGAGTGTAAGAAGCAAGAATACTATATTTGCTTCAGTAGGCAGATTGATGAATTTGACGAAACCAATAATTATGAGATGAGTAGATCACATTCAATAACATAAATAATCTGACCTCTCTTATTGCAACATTCTCTGATCATGGTAAATACATGTTATATGTTTTAACCAAAGGCAAAAGAAAAAAAATTCAATTTGTTGAGCCCTATTTGGCTGACTAATACGTTTCCTTCTTTTCAAGTCCTTAGACTGTCTTCTCCTTCAGATGGTTTTCCTCTGACACTTATGGGGATATTTATGATAGTGACAAAGATCAACATTACAAAGATTTCGAAAAACGGCAGGCACTTATGGCCAAAGATTAAGACATCAAAAAGGCTGCGTTGGTGAAGAGATGATTAATAATTACACATATATCTTAGTTAATAGACTAGGTCAAGGTCACAAATAGAAAAATATATTGCGAAATCTCCTTGTTCAGCGTAAAATTATTACATCCTTCCCCTAGTTACTCTTTGTGGTTTTACTCTTTATTAAGTTTACAAATTACTTTTATGATTTAGATCAATTTCAGTGCTCCAAACTTCTCATTTAAACACAAAATTATTCCACTCGTCTTATCTATTTCATGAATGTTTTTATTTATATATATATATATATATATATATATATATATATATATATATATATATATATATATATATAATTCCAATAAAAAATTAATGGTTTTGGCCCTACTTGCATATTAATTTAACCTAAATCAAGGTTGTTATTGACGCTCACAGTTATGAGAATGACGAAAATAATGAAGCTTGTCTCCTTTCCGAAAATTTGCACTATATATTTCTAACCATTCAAATAGTTAAAATAAATAAATATTTTGATATATATTATGCACTAGATGCAAGTAGCGTTAAAAGTTACCAATTGTTGCAAGTTACAAACGAGCTCTCCACAGGAGATGGGAGGGATGGAGAAGAGAGGTGGTTCAAGGCATACAAAATTTGGCTCCTGCTTACCAAAAATTTTATTTCATATGCTTAGGGCCTATAAAATGCATCGAAAGATAAAAGATACATTTCTACTGGTTAGCGATTACCCTTGTTTTGCTATTGCAGGATAAAGGTGGGAATGGTGTGTATGTGTGTGTGGGGTGAAAGGGTGATAGATTCAAGGATTTTCTCTAGATGAGGAAAGACAAGCTAATGAAACGTTTTAAGCTTAGCATAACCAGCAGTCTCAGTTGGGATCTCTAGGGTATGTGTGGGATATAGACGATGAAGGAAGGAAAACAAAAAAAAAAAAGAATGTACGGGGGATAACAAATAAATAAGATTTTGCACATTACGCTCCTTTTAAAGGGAAATAGCTAAACATTTGCAGGGGTTAGGGGTTTCAGCCATATAGAGATACTCTTAGTAAGGTGACCCACCGATATTTATTATGTTCCTTTCAAAGGGAGATAATAAAATAGCTAAAGAGATGCATTGAAAAAATACCCTATTTGTTAATACCCCTGACGACTTTGTTGTTAACGCAACTTGCCCGCCAGTATCCAACCTCCACAGCCCAAGTGTATTATGGGAGGAATCACATCAGACGCAAGGTATAAATCACGACTAGCGCGTGCAGTCATAGCATGACTGTAGACCTTGGCCGTTGTAAGGGCCTGACCACAGTCTGGGCTCTGAGCCAGTTCTCGGTTATTTACGTTACTTTGCTCAGCGACCTTAAACCCGCCAACCTCATAAAAGTACCGCGGTCACCCATCGATCTTTCTTCAGTTGGTTTAAATGATATAAAGTTTCATACAATCATGTTTGTCTAACTGAATTTTATAATCATAGTCAAATGTTGTAAACTTGTAGTAAAAAGTACATACTTCACGTAATATTTATTAATGGGAAATTATTTCCTTGATACAGTAACGTCATTCTTTGTATTTTACAAAAAAAAAAAAAAAAATGAATGAATAAGGTAAAGCCATGATTCTGTTTTATTTGCGTTGCAAAACATCTAGTCCACGAACTTAGAATGACGGCCCAATTATGTCCGTGAATTTGTCTACGCTGTTAACAGAAAAAATGGGCTGTCTCCTGCGTGTCGAATAACAAGTTCTAAACAAGTGCAGTACAATCCCTGTCTGTCTCTGTCTCTCTTTCTCTCTCTTTCTTACTGTCTGTCTACCTGTCACTCTCTCTCTCTCTCTCTCTCTCTCTCTCTCTCTCTCTCTCTCTCTCTCTCTCTCTCTCTCTCTCTCTCTCTCTTTCTCTCTCTCTCTCATGCAATGTCTGTTTTAGCTTTGTATTCAGATTTTCTTCACCGCGGAATTTTCTTAACTAGGCCCTGATATACGGATGCAAAAAGAAAATAAAACAGATGCAAACATATACTTTCACTTCATATTTCTTTCTCCTCTTCCTCTTTCTTTCTTCCTATTTAATCTTAAATCCATCACGAGAACATTATGGGACAGCTGGATTCTACTCTGAAATAGAATCCTCATGTAGACTACAATGAATTAGATCATGTTTGTTTGTTTGTTTTTTGTTATTCATATCTATAAGTTGGCACATTCAGCACACTTTTTAAATTTTATAAATGGGACAGAGAGAGAGAGAGAGAGAGAGAGAGAGAGAGAGAGAGAGAGAGAGAGAGAGAGAGAGAGAGAGAGAGAGAGAGAGAGAGAGAGTACACACATCATTCTTATTGAGTTCTGTTTCTTTTTTTAATCATTTTGGTAAGCTTTTGCCTAAGCAGTAAAACATACATTTGTTATAAATATACGAATTGAAGGGAGAGCATTATCACCTACACATACCCAGTACCGGTACTTCAAATGTTGTAGTAATACTGGCAATAGGTTTAAAATCAACTGCTGTAAATTATGCCAAAATATTTTGAAGTCGTTCTCTTTCCAAAGTTGTGTTTGTGACGTGGTCAATATTATAATTGAAGCGATGAACCGTCGTTATAAAACACAATTAAAATGCGCGTTAATTGTTAGACATTTCAAAAGTCTCCCGAAACATGTTCTGTCTTGCACAATTATAATATTGAGACAATAAAACTCTTCCTGCCAATTTCAGTATAAGCAAAGATTGTTCTCTTTAATTGGATACACCAACATAAAAAATTCATGGTGTAGTATGTTCTATTTTGAGTATAATTCGTCTTCTCTTCAACAGTTTTAGTATTTCTAAAAATATGCCTGGCATAAGAGTTCTAGAGCTCAAAATGTAATGTTTACTTTACTTATTTTGCTTAAAAACGGGCCTTTTTCCCCCCCTCATTTTAAAAGATATGATAATTTTCAACCAGAAGCCGGAATGAACAAGATTTATGTTTAGATCTAGATTTATTGCGCTCTGTTTTAACAAGTCTTAACAAGTCTTAAATTGATACTGTTTCCGAAGCAAAGACCTGCTTGCTTGGGCTGGACTTAGTGTGGTAAACTTTAAGAAGGAGCTTAATTTATCTCCCGTTGCTATTTTTGTCACTTTTAAGCACAGTGGGGATTTTCCCATGATCAGACCTATATTTCTCCCCTCTCTGTTTTCTCTTCGCGGAGACGTTCTGATTACACTTTCGCAATAAACAAACAGGCAACAATGTCTTTCAGGCAAAGTTTCGTTTGAGATACCAAGCCATCATCAGGTATTTCACTAGACAAATATTTTATTCTGAGATTAATTGCGTGTAAGTTATAGCAATAAACAGTTCGATCTATAATATAAGATAAGATAACTTTATTAATTCCTCAAAGGGAAATCAAAATTGACATGCTCTCAGGACACAAATACAACAATTACATAGATTGTCTAGTGTAACAGTATACAGTTACAAGTGACATAATTTTATGGAGAGTTATAAATTTATAGAAGTATATATTAAATAAGTGGTATAAAACTTGTAAGTAAAGAAAAAAAAAGGGGGGAGGCGTATCATTTTGGTATTTCTAGAATTATAACATCAGATTGGAAAACAAAGGTAAAGTATAATTATGATCTAGTTATTCTTTTCACCTCCTCATTATCATAATCGTGTAACGTGAAGATTAGGGAAGAGGGAATCACTAGTGCTGAAAATAATGACTTGCAGTCTTGCACTTACATATGATCAGTAACTGATAGTTTATCTTAAGCCCTCTATAAATCTTAAGCTCTGATTCAATCATCTATGCATCAAGCGGGTACAAATCTGTAGCCTAATTTTCTTCTCCTTTTCTCATTAAGAGTAGTGGTGGCGAGGTACGGTTTGTAACACAGTGTGTGACATCTGAACTGTAGCAGATTATTATTATTATTATTATTATTATTATTATTATTATTATTATTATTATTATTATTATTATTATTATTATTATTATTATTATTACTACATTACTACTACTATTACTACTACTACTACTATACTATTACTACTACTACTACTACTACTACTACTACTACTACTACTACTACTACTACTACTACTACCACCACTACTACTACTACTACCACTACTACTACTACTACTACTACTACTACTACTACTACTACTACTACTACTACTACTACTACTACTACTTCTACTACTACTACTACTTCTACTTCTACTTCTACTACTACTACTACTACTACTACTACTACTACTACTACTACTACTACTACTACTACTACTACTACTACTTCTACTTCTACTTCTACTACTACTACTACTACTGCTACTACTACTACTACTACTACTACTACTACTACTACTACTACTACTACTACTACTACTACTACTACTACTACTACTACTATTTAAAGTGTTTCTCTGATGTTTAATTCATCACATTTAAACATTTAAACAGCTTAACCTCCGTTAGGTCTGCGTAATAAATATTACATTAACAAAGTTTACGTAAAAGAAGTTTTAAGTTATTTTCCTATATATTACTTCTATTACTAAAAGGCCTACATTGAATTATGAGGTCAGCGAAATATAATTACAGAGCATAATAATGCGATATACCATTCAATGAGGAAGAAATATTGTCATAATTATAGTACTATTGGTATCGATCTAAGCTAGAGGAACAGCGCCTTATCAATAGAGCTTAGTTTAGGGACAAGGAACAAATAAAGATTTCAATTTTTCATTGTAACGCCATATTTCTTAAACATACACATACACATAATGCAGAGTCGCGGTCCACTGCTTTTTGAAAAAACAGGGCCTCAACACTCTTGAGTGTCATTAAGCGGAATGGTAACGTGTAGTGGACACACAAAAAAAAAACGAGTCTCACTCTGCAGAGTGGAGTTTTAGATCAAGATGCGTTTGGTCCGGCTTTTTCTCTTTGAAGATGCAGCGATGGTTTTTACTATGTCAAATTAAAGAAGGCACTGAGAACACAAAACAGCAAGAAATTCAGTTTTTACGATTTTAATATATCGTTGATTTCCAGGTTTGATTGTTTTTTAACTTCCTTACTATCTCTCGTCATTTGTATTTTTGCCTTTTCTTTAATTTTGTTTATTTATTTATTTATTTATTTTATTTTTTTTTTGGACTAAAGCTCTTAATTCTTAACGTTTCAAGCAAGCAGTCTCAACATAGTTATTCTGTTTATAAAATTGTTAAGCAATTTGGTTTATATGATTCATAGATATATGAGAACATAAAACAGCAAGTACTTTAGTTTTTACGATTATAATATATCGTTGATTTCCAGGTTTGATTGTTTTTAAACTTCCTTATTATCCCTCGCCATTTGTATTTTTGCCTTTTCTTTAAGTTTGTTTATTTTCTTTTCTTTTTTTTTTTTTTTTTTTTTTTTTGGCAAAAGCTCTTAATTCACAACGTTTCAATCAAGCAGTCTCAACATATTTATTCTGTTTATAAAATTGTTATGCAATTTATTTTATATGATCCATAGATATATTACACACAAATTTCACCATGTTAAAAAAAAAGAAACTGTTAATACGCTCTTATTTCTTTCTCATTAAGCAAAGCAGTATTTCGTAGGTAAAATCCCTAGTAGTTACTTGAATCTCCAAAGCAAAGTCATGTGCTGATGATGTTATCGGCCTGTCCTGTTCATATAAAGTCACTAATCTGTATTTGCTTTTTGTTGTTGTTGTTCTTGTTGATCGACCGAGCATTGGATCAAGTGGTTACTTAAGAATGCGTGGCCTCTAAAGCTGAAACCCAGATAGCGATAAAATAATGCTTCAAAGCGAGAGACGACCGAAAACAAAAAATCAAGGGAAAGTACCTAGCCTCGCAATTGTAGGTCTTTACTAATTTGCCCTTTGAATCACAGAAATTGGCCGATTATGTTAATATGTTTTATTTACTTTTTATGACGGACATATCGCTGGGACTCACATTTTCTGTGAATCTTCCTGTCCGATAAATTCTGCTTTCAAAATATTTTTAGATAGGATTTTGTTTGTAAAGGTCATACTGTCCAATCTTTATTACCTCCTTTATCGATGTTTTCTTCTCTTTCCTCATTGCCTCAGCCATCATGGTCATCATCATCACGATCACCAACATCATCTTTTATTATTATTATTGTTCCTGACAACATTGTCATTATCATTATTATTATCATTATTATTATTATTATTATTATTATTATTATTATTATTATTATTATTATTATTATTATTATTATTATTATTATTGTTGTTGTTGTTGTTGTTGTTGTTGTTGTTATAATTATTATAATAATTTCATTTTTTTAATTAGATTTTTAGCATATGTCTCGAAGCCAAGTATTTATTTCAGAAGCAGTTTAAGAATCTCTCCTCTTCTATTTCCTTCAGGCTTTTACTCTGGTTTTACCTTAAAAATGGAACGGCGAGGTATGGGAATCATTGTTGATCTAGCCACAGACAGTTGTAGCGGTACAGTGTCACAAATCACCTCAACCGTTAAGAACACATTACCCCATTTATCACTCTCACATCACTGGTTTCGTGAAGGACATGAGGAACAGTTGCAGAAGGATCAAACAGCGAGTTTCACAAAACAAACCGATGATAATAAGCAGCATCAACAACTTCTCAACCAGGTGGACCTATCAAACCAATCAGAACGACTCCATCTTCGCAATGAGCCATATCATGTGATTCTACTCGTCAAAAAAGAATTTACGATCTCGCCTATTCCTTCCGTTAAAACAATCGTCTCCGATGACTACGTTGATCTTCTTTTCAAAGCAAAAACTTATCTCGATGAGAGTCCTGGGTTCGGTTGTGAGGTCCAGGTGATAACCTCAGCTGTGATAAAGAAGTTCTGGGAAGCGGCCTGCCTGCACATGTTCTCCCCAGTGACCACTTGGTCTGTGCGTGGCGTGCCCGTAGAGGACCAGCCACTGACTGTGAAGGAGCCTGTAGCCGTGGCTCGGATAGAGAACTCTATCAGGGAGTACCTCAAGACTGTGGGCGACCCGGGTCTTGTGAGTATATGGAGGAGCGATGTCATCCCCAACGACCAGTTTAATGCGGGTAGGTGGGTTTTACTACTTTTTAAACGTCTTTGTTGTCATAAAAAAAAAAAAAAACTCAACATGATATATAGATGATGATGAATATCGCCTCTTCATTGCCTTTATCTATCATCATCAATATAACGTCATGAGTGTTATCATTACGATTCTTCCACCGACTTGAAATCATTAAAACTAAAGCCCTGTCCATTCTCATATCATACATTATCAATATCGCTACTCTCACAACATCATCGCATATGTTACATGACTGTGTATTGTGACCTACTTCAAAATAGTATCATCATCACCACGACTACATTCAACAAATTTACTACTACTACTACTACTACTACTACTACTACTACTACTACTACTACTACTACTACTACTACTACTACTACTACTACTACTACTACTACTACTACTACTACTACTACTACTACTACTACTACTACTACTATTATTATTATTATTATTATTATTATTATTATTATTATTATTATTATTATTATTATTATTATTATCATTATTATATTCCCACCCCATCAGTGATTAGTCTCTTCATCATCAGTGTTTTCATCATCTTCATCATCTTCAGCATCAACTTCCTCAGAAGTATCACATTCAACACCACCACGTTTTAGGGAGTCCGAATGAACGGAAAATCTCACTAGTTCCTTCATCAAGATTTAAGACAGTTTTTATGCATTGCACTTTCAGTGTATCAAACATAGTTTTGGATAATGATTTTTTTTTTTTTTAATTTTTAACTATTCTCTTGCGGGACCTATTTCGGATAAAGGGCTACAAAGCCGTATCAAACTATCAAACGATTTCATCCTATATATTAGAGGGGTCGATGTTCATTTTTTTTTCACGTCCGACAGGTTACCATGACCGACGCGGAGGTGTGTCTCAGGTGAGCACCATGGCGTCCATGAACATGGTATACTCCATCTACAAGACAGACCCGATGGTGGTGGTGAAGGAAAACAGGCGTAGGCTGGCACTGGCTGCGGGCTTTGATCCTAATGCCATGTACGTAACAAAGGTAAAATACAAGTTGGACATCTTCATACGAATTTGATCGTAATGATATTTGAATACTTTGAAAGTGGGTACCGATTGCAAGCGGATTACAAAAGGAAAAAAAAAAATCATGAAAAGAAGAAGCCAAGAAATGGAACCTAATGTTGGTTGGATCTAGTGTGACTAGCCTTATCACTGGCATTGGGAAAGTCTTTGTGGGATAAAAATTATGCTCTATGAAAGATTATTTTATTATTTGTATTTTATTAAGCCTGAGGATCAAATTTTTCCGTCTACTAGATCATTATAAAGTCTTGTGAAAACTTAAACTGATTTGCCTTAAAAAGTTATATCGAATCTCAGGAAACTAACTAAAAGGATTCCTTCAAAGTACTTGAAAAAATTTTATAGCGTCATTAATGTTTTTCAAAGAACATTGTCCACTACTATCTGCGTTCTTTCAAGGCGGAACATGACAAGACCATCTGGGTTGTCGGGAGAGAGCAGCCGGCCAAATATGATGGTATCGTCACTAACCAGGCCGGTGTGACGGTGTGCGCAGCTGGGGCCGACTGTTGTATGATCCTACTGGCTGACACACTAACAGGTTGGGACTGTTCAGTCTCACTTTTCTTAATCGTAAAAGTTATTTGGGTGATTTTCATCCCTTAATATTCTAAAAGATCCACAAGATATAGAAAGTAGTATAAATTCTTGCCCAAGACCAAGTTTTACAATGATGTTCTGGAAGAAGAAGTTTTTTTGTTTTTTTTTAAATACAAGAGAGAAGTTTTATATATTCCTTCATCAATCTAAATTTCCATCTCCTAAAAGTTAATGAGGAGACAGAGGATCCCTTCTCAGCCACCCCCTCACCCTTACCCCTTTCTCACAAAAAAAAAAAAAAGAAAAAGAAATTTTCGCTTGCTAGAAGGTATCATCTTTTCTCAGCTCACCATTTTATCAATAAATAACATACTGCAAATGACTTGTCACTGATTGCGAAAACATCAAGGCCTTAGCCTTAGGCCTGAGTCTTCAGAATCAGCAAGTACATGTAACTGATATCGATGAACTTCGAATTACCTTTTTATAGAGTAAACCTTAATATTCATTCCACCTTTTCCTTTTTCTCATTCCATTTTCGGTTTTAACCCTTAATCGCCATCGTGCTTTAAACCATCTGTTTGGGTTTTTTTTTTTAGTTCATCGTTTCAGGTGGTTAGACTTACATAGAAATCGATAATTATAAAACAATCATTGATTAAATAGTTCTCATCATCTACATGTTTTTCGCCTCCTTGCTTAGGAGCTGTTGGGGCTGTCCACGCCGGATGGCGAGGTACAACCCTGATGGCAGTAAAAGCCCTCCTTAATACCATGTCACGGGAGTTTGGCACACATCCAGCCGATATTCGGGCCACCATAGGCCCCAGTGTCAGCGGACAGCACTTCCTTTTACTTCCCGAAGAGGCAAAGCCGGTCAGTGACCTTGACCCAACCTTGACGTGGCCTTCCAACGAAAAACCACACCTTGTTCATATTGACCTAGTTAGAGCAAACGTCATCCAGCTAATGCGAGAAGGAGTGCCGGAGAAATGCATCGATACGACGTATGCCCATTGTACATTTAAAAATAAACAGTTCTTTTCGTTTGAAAGGGATGGAAAACCTTTCGGTAACCAAGTGGGGTTCATCTCATGTCGACCGAAACAGAGTTAGTGGTGGAGTGAACTGATCTTATCATGCCGGAAAGTCAAAATGTATCCAAGAAGAGTTCAATAAAAACCATTGATTTTCTTACACGTTCGCCATGCCTATTTGAACTTGAGAACGTCGTCTCCATCTCTAAGGATTTGTCCCCAAACTATGAAAACATTTGGGGTTTACAGTGATTTATAATATAGAATAAGACTGAATGTTTGCTTTGTGTTGAAAAACGCAGCAAACGAAGCAAAGCTGTAAAACAAGAGTAATGACAACTGTTTATTGCTCACCTTTTTTTTTTCATAGCTACGAGCACCTCGAGTGTTAAATGGAGCCCAGGTTCGTGAAATGATTTTTAGTGACATTAATGCAAATTTAAGTGCAATATCTCGTTTTTATTAGTTTTCAGCATAACAGGTTATTTTTCAGTGAGTAAACATAATTTATCATCTAATTAAAATTTTTTAAATCTTTTTTGTTTTTTTATTACAACTACTTTATTCTCACTTGCTGCGCAGAATGGAATTTCAAGAAAATTCAAGAAAAGTGATATCAAGATGGTCATTATTGTCATGGTTTGCTTGTGATTTTAAAAGCATCTAAAATAAAAAAAAGCAAAAGAGAAACATACAACACATCTTGTGCAATATGGACACTTTTATTCAATCATCCGTTTGTTATAAGTCTTTAGAAACCATGGAAAAAATGTGCCCCACTTACATGAAGTGAGAATCCATGAAAAACAACCGAAAAATAGAGAGAAAAACATGTTTCAAACCATTGGGCAAAATATTTTTTTCAATCCTTAGGTTGATTATGAATTCTTAAAGGAAAGTATTTTTACAGCAACTAGCCTGATCTTACTTGAAAAAAAAAGAGAAGTGAAATCAATTAATATTTTAGGTTTCAAACGTAGAAAAGTAATTAGGAGAACTGTATCAAACGATTTAGTGGCCTCCGAAATCATGGCATACTGTTCTGTTGCGTTCGTTATAAGTTTATAACCTTATCGGGCAGCTGAAATGGTAGCAGAGGAAAAAAAATAATGGCATAACTGACTTATTTATTGTAATCATTTTAAAAGAATCAATAAATCAATCAACAAAGGATGTGGGTTGTTTGGTGTTTTTTTGTTTTTTGTTTTTTGTTTTTTGCCCTGTTTTGTTGTTTTGGGATGTTTTTTTTTCTTCTTTTTTTTGGCTTTACCTCTATATCATAAAAAAATGTGAAAAAGATATATTGAAAACAGCATTATAGAAAAGACTTTTATTTACGAATGCTTTTTAATCACACACGTACATATAAGTTACTTTACGGGGAAAAAAACAACCTTTTCAACAGCTATAAGAATGGGTACATTCAATTTCCGGCAAAACCATACATCAAAGAAAACCGCATGTGAGTTTTCCGGCAAAACTAAACATCAGAAGAAGCCGCACATTCAATTTTCGGCAACGATTACGAGCATGTATCAAAGTCGAACATGTAAATATTTTTATCGATTATAAATGATTTTTATCTGGAGGCTCCAGAAGATGACAGACTTCAAAAGTTCTAAGACTATTTGCTCAAAACATACATCAAGAGCCACTCCCTATTTCCACCCACATTGTGGGCTAGTGTGACCGTCTTTGAAAAAAGAACCACCAACGGATGTGAGTCTTTTCACAAACAACTTAACGGACTATTTTACTGATCACATACAGTAATTTTTGAACTCGTAGATCGTCTACAAGAAGTGGTATTTGAAAATAGCTTCAAATTGAAAGGAAGTACGAAAAAAATCAAAGCAAGTGACCTGAAGAAATACAGATGGGAAGAAGAAACAATGGCCATGTTTGATGCAGGTGATATATCAAGAAAAAAATTCCTACAAAGAATTTGCTGTTCCAACTTGCCAGCAACCAATATCTTATAAAAATGTGCGACAGACTTGTATATAGTTTTAAATCTTCAACTTTTAATGAAACACTGCCTTTGGAGAATTTTATCCATTTAAACAAGCCTTCATTAAAACACAACATTTCTAATGCAGCCCCATTTGCGAAAACAGAATCGTAAATGTGACAGTCCCAAGCCTGAAATGCAGAGGGGAAATGTTGAATACATATTTCACTAATCGATCAACACACTCGAACATATTTTTTCCCGAAATGGCGCGGTCATTTTTGTATGTACAGTTTTGCCGGAATTTGTATGCTCTAAAAATGGGGACAATTCGGAAGAAAAAAAAATGCCGGAAATTGCATACACTAAAATAAATGTTGCCGGAAAACGAAAGCTCCCATAGGAACGACTATAGATATCATTTTCTGTAGAGATACTCACTCGGGCATGAGCTGGATTCAGTCACACAGGTCTGTGTGTGTGAGTCAAAGACAAGTCTGACTCTATTGCCATTTCCATCATCATTTACTTCACAGACACTTTCGTGAAAAAAAATGATAAATGACATTAAAATATCAATAACTTTACGTTAAGTTTGCGAATTTACCAAATCAAATGCAAAACATAAACTTCATCATTTGAATTTTTTAATTAAGTGAATAAATGTTTTAAAAAAAACGCAGTAAAGTTAACTTTGAGGAAATGCAAATTTTGTTTCATTCCTTAACAATTGAACACTAAAGTAGGGCTAAAAACATTTGAACCAATTCATCTACTAACCATCACAAACTATCTTTTTGATTTGTCTCCACACATTTTGTCGGCATTATAAAACTAGTTGTTAAGAACGGTTCGTCTCTGTCACGAATTGACGAAGTTTACCGCTGACTATTACAGCCAGACTCTCATTTTACACGAGGCCCTCCGAGGTTTCAAACCTCAGACCTTAAATTTCGAAATCTGATGATCTATGATATATCGCGTAACGCCACTTATAGCGCATTTCTGAAATTTACATTCTGCACTCTTATGCATTGTTGACGTTCAAGAAATGTACATAAAAATAACTTGGGCCAGCGGTTGAATGAACTAAAATCTTAGCACATGTGGTAGACAAGTTGTATGAAATTAATTTCAATTTCTTGCTTATTATCGTGCTTAGATTAAAATCTCAGTCTTGTTTTAATCATGTCCATTGAAAAAAGAACAAATAATTAATATAAATTTTTCATCACCAGGTAAATCTAGTGGCTACGTTTAGAGAATAGAATCTTAATTGGTGCTAAGTGCAGACTGCTTTGAAAATGTATTATGGTAACAATCATCTCAGACACTTTACATCACCTTTTCTTCTCTTGTTCGTTTGACAAAGCAGTAGAATTTCGACGTACATTTTTTAACGCTTGAACATATCGTGAAATATTGTAAGGTACAGACGCGGCTGACAACAAAACATATCGTATACACCTCACCCAATGTGACCGGTATTTTTTTTACAGATGACTGAGGAAAAAATGTGTAAATCGAGCTTGAATTTTTAAGCATAACATATTACTACCGTCTGCTAGAATGCTGCTAAAGATAACAAAATGTATCAAGTTTTTTTTCCTTGATTCTTTCTGTTGAGTTCCAACCTCACAAACAATAAAGTTAGATCAATGTCACGCGACAATTTCTTCAAGACAAATGGGAGAGAAAAAAATCATGATTTCACTTTCTTTCAGAATGCTTTGTTTCTGATAAGATAATCATCCCGCAGCAACACGAATGTCTTTAGAGCATTGAACAGGTGTTATGACTCAGAATGTTTTTATTCTGTTCAGACGCAATGTACTTTTCTTTGCAGACTTTAACTCATAACCTGGCGCAACTTTATTTTGTGGCCGGTTTGAGGTGATAAAGCCTGGTCTACATTGCCCTTAGATTGTTTAAAGTTGTTATTATTGACATTACACTTATCCCAAATATTTCTACTTCAACTAGTACGGTAGTTCGTAACTTTCGAATCAGGAAATCCGTCACATTGCCACGATCACAATATTTTAACATAAAGAGGCTAATACTATAATAACTATATCTATACTCACTCGATGGAGATCTCATGGTTAGTGCAAACAGCGATGAAGCCGAGGTGGCATACGTCACAGATGTTGTAGCGATCGTCAGCAAACTCCGTGCATGGATCAACATCTCTGATCTGTACACAACGCTGGTCTGTGGACGTCGAATAAATTAAGGAAAGTTGGGAAGGGAGTGGGAGAAAAGCTAAAGCTTTCATTCTCTTCATCTTTTTAAGTTGTTCTGATCATTCAAAAATGTTAGCAAATCCTTCTTATATATATATATATATATATATATATATATTTCTCCAACAATCACAGTTGTTTATTTTATTAAAAGTGAACTTCGCATTAGTTTATTTTTATTATCTAAAGGAAAGTAAAATTTTTGTGGACAGTGAAATTTTACATATTCAAGTATCAGTTTACAAGGGTGAAAAAAAGGGAAAAAAAGACATTGCCATGTGGCTCAAAGGTCTAAATTTTCTTTATTGAATTCGCACTTTAAATCAAGAAAAGCTAGCTGCGAAGATTCTGATTTATCAACAAAAATATGAAGCCAAGAGCCTAAATGCCCCTTCTAGTGAAACTGTTTCGAATCATTCATTGTCTCTGTCTTGTGTATAATCACAAGCAGAAGGTATTCAGCATAATGTGTACTTTAATTAAACAGGGCAAAAGCGCATAATAGACTTTATATTGGAAAAAAAAGTGTATGTGTATAAAGTAATTACGTTATTTTTCGCTTCAAACCGTGAAGTTTGTAGCCTATGATCCCCATGATTATCTTTAAGCGCGATGTCATGTTTTGTAATAAATCCTTATTCAAATTTCTTTCTATCATACCATCACCACCAATGCGGCCGCCATCACTTTTAGGGAAAAAAAGTTATCGATTTCTATCACTATAATCATGAATATCAGCTTCTTTATCATCTTTTCTTCTTACAATTCTCGCCGTCAACTCTGGCATATACTGTTGGCGTGGTAGATGCAGCCACAGCTATCAGGGCAAGTAGAGCGATGCACACGAAGCTCTTCATGGTAGGGCTGGACCTTGATTTGATTCCTTAGAGAGACTTGAGAGACATAAACACTGCAGTGGTAAAGAATAGTGTTAAATGGCTGAGAGTAAAAATCGTTATGGAGCAAATAACAAAATAACTTGTCCGAGAACCATGTTACTTTCCTTTATTTTTTTTTTCCGTTCAGTCAACATGCTTACCACAAACTTAGACCTTTTAATTGGTTTATATACGTGTTTTCACTTTGTTACGTTTCTTTAATTTGTGAAGAAATTTTTTTATCCCATCCTGAAGTTTCATCACCCAGCTGTAAACATTAGTTCTGTTGGAGTGAAGCCCTGAAATCGCGCAATCTTAGAATTGCCTGCGCCTCTTTCCCATTCTAATCCTATCATACTTTTAATGTACATTTTAATATTCAAGATATCATATGGGAAAATCCTAAGTGATTTAGCAAGCAATCTATTCTTTCGCCACTTGAAAACAACTACTCCCTAAGAAAGCATTTTTTTTTTTTCTAATAAATAGTTTAGAGGCTTGATTCGTAGTTTTCAACATTCTTTCAAGAAGATAAAGTGGAGCACATATTGCAAAAGTATTGCAATAGTCTAAATGAATATTTATTATTTTTGGGGGGATTGGAAAAACAGCATGAAACAGAACTATTTCAACTTTCAAACGCACATAAAGTGATAGCATCTAAAGAGCCTAACCCATTAAAAAAAAACAAAAAAACTTAACGTTAATGCTAATTTTAGAAATGCTCCAATTCAAGTTTAAAGAGTTTATGAAAAGAATTTATTTTAAAGCTAATCTTATTTTGATTGAAAAAAAATAATCTAGTACTTGATAAACAAGAGGAGACAGGCCATAAAAAATGAAATGAGTTTAATTGTGGTTGAGCTCAAAGTCAAGACATTGCCAACCTGTATTATAAACTCCAGATTTTGCAAAATCACACAACTGAGAATGACTACAAATTGCAACGCTAAAGGTAGTAGAGGAAAAAGAAGAATAGGAAGAAAAAGAAGACGGTAATTGAGGAAGAAAGAGAGAAAGATAAGAATAGAAAAATAAAGCGATTGAAGAGAAGGCAAGGGATTAAAAATGAGAGAGGAGTATAATTATGAAAAACTGAACTCAGGAAGAGCATGAAGGAAGAAATGAAAGAGAGCAATACCTACCTACAAGAAGCGTATTTGATTCTTTTTCAGAACTTGATTTCGTGTTCTTTGATCATAACTACTTTTATAGCAAGTCTGGCATTATTTTTTTTCCTTTTTACCTAATGGGAAATTATTATGAGAGATGTCTTAGTGAAGCAATTTATGACATTTAATTGTCTCAAGTAGCACTTTATCAGATCTAAGTGACAAAATCGTGGAGTGTAGTCTTTTTTTTACTTAATTAAACTTAGAGCGGTTTTTTTAATCAGTAAATTAATATTGTAGGTCATCGTGACTTTTTTTTAAATATTATTTTTTTTTCAACCACATAATTATTGTATCTTACAAATTTGACATAATGACAAATTACTACTTTAGGATTTTTGTAATTGAGTTTGTCTGACTTAGCAACCCGCTATTCTCATTGAATCTAAAAAAATAGAAGAGAGCCGAAAATCATTATGATAATAGGAGAGAATTGAAAAGCAAAGATTAAAGTTTTAGGATGTGAAAGCCACGAGGTTTTTTACTGTCTCCCACATTTGACAATACTGCTTAGCACTTTTGTAGTGTTAACGGTGACTCAGGTGTTTTCACTGACGTATGATTCAAATCACCTGCAAAGTAAGTTAAAACATTCTCCTTTACAAGTCATAACTGGAAGTCAAAATGAAAGCAGCAGGGTGAAGTGTAGGTATTAAAAACTTTGCGTCTTTTAAAAGGATGTTTGGAAGATAGCACCTTCACCGGCTCAAATGAAGACTAGACAAGTCAAATGTTAGTTTGCCTTGCCATTTTAATGGCTTGATGCAGAATTAAATTCAGAAGAAAAAAAGAAAAACCATTGCTTGTCAGAAAGGAAAAACATCGGATTGTTTTATTTTGTTTTGTATTGTTTTTTTTTTTTTTTGTTTTGTTTTTTTTAAATTATTTTCCCATGCATCGGAAAAAAAGTAATAATGTTCATGTTTAGCTGGTATTAGAAAATGTGTTATCTTAACTTGACATTGTTTAAGCATTTGAATTATTCCTCTTTCAATGACCAAGGAAATGCATAACAATAATCAGCTTCTTCTGTCTGTCTATCTGTCTGTCTCTGTCTCTGTCTGTCTGTCTGTCTGTCTATCTGTCTCTCTCTCTCTCTCTCTCTCTCTCTCTCTCTCTCTCTCTCTCTCTCTCTCTCTCTCTCTCTCTCTCTCTCTCTCTCTCTCTCTCTCTCTCTCTCCTTCTCTCTTTCCCTCGCTCTAACGCTGTGAAAATAACTGATTGAATGAACTACGAAGTTTGATTTTCACAAGTTTAATTTCATTGCTTTATATAGAGGTCGACTTTTATAAAAATCTTGAAAAGCCCATCGGATAATTATTATCAGAAAAAAATTGTATAAGTTTTCAGCTTTCCTAAATTAAAGAGGTGATGGTAGTAATAACAATAGAAGTAGTAGTAGTAGTAGTAGTAGTAGTAGTAGTAGTAGTAGTAGTAGTAGTAGTAGTAGTAACAGCAGCAGCAGCAGCAGCAGTAATTGTTGTTGTTGTTGTTGTTGTAGTTGTGTAATAAAAAATAATAATAATGATGATGATGCTGCTGCTGCTGCTGATGATAATAATGATAACAATGATAATAATAATAATAATAATAATAATAATAATAATAATAATAATAATAATAATAATAATAATAATAATAATAATAATAATCGACATCATCATTAATTCAAAAGCAACATGATGATTCTTAATTCACAGCTACAGTTACCGTAGCCAGCAGTTACTGAACCTGCCGCGAAGTAATTTTATTTGCAAAATAAAATAGAATTCAGGCTGGATCAGTATAACATAATTGTATTGAACATTTCATTCATGAAATAAATGGAATTCATGGTACTTTTGCATTGACCCACTAAAGTAAACAATTTTTGTCTCAATTTTAGACGGAAACAAGCAAAAAGGATAATAGTTTTAGCCATTGATTTTTCTTAATACAAAATTCTGGCAAAGGTCATCTCAAAATGGCAGGGAAAACAATGTTGATAAATCTGTTGAAAAATCTCAACAAACCGACGTCCTTTTCAAAATACATTGGGCCATGTGTGACTCAGTTGCAAAACCAGGTAAAGCTTTTACTTTGCTTGTAATTGGCTACTTAATTCGATTGATATTAGTTAGAACTAGCGTTTAACACCACCTTCTTTATGTACATAAAGAAGGTGGTGTTAAACGCTGTAGATTTAGAGATTCTAGATCTAGATTTAGGTGCAAAACCTTACCTATGAATTAAGAGTCTAGAGAGGCCAGATAAAATTGCAAACACGCCTGAATTGAGGAAAGAAAATAAATCAAATAAAACAAAACGTCATACACTTTATCACTTCTATCATCACCGACAGAGACCATATAAGACGCTGATCTCTGGCTCAAGCCATATCTGGAGACCATGACTTCTCTCACCCTAAATTGAACTTTTCAAATAAACGATGCTTAGCATGCTAGTTTAATCGAATTTATTACGGACAAACTCCTGTATACATAGAATCTAAGCTAATTTAGAGCTGGATCTTGTGTAAATGCCTCAACTATATAGATCTAGTATTCTAGATGATCTTATATACTTAAATAGATCTTTTGGAGGCCCAATTGATGTGTTATGATCTTGGCAATCGGCATTGTTCTGTTTTGGATTCAATTCTAGACTCTAATTAAGATCAGTTACCGCTGTCCATTTACTAGAGTCTAAAAGAGAATGAAAAAAGGACAGATTTAACGAGACTCAACACTCCTACTTGCAGTTGCAGTATTAATATATTTAAGCCTAACATTCAAAGTTCACCAATCACAACCTATAGTAAACTGCTACTAGCTCAAAACTAATAATTCAGGAGGGGAGGTTATAAATTTGTAGAAAACTTTTTGTTTTTTTGATGGACTTGCAGGGTAAGCTTTGTTCAAGTTCATGGGTTGTAAAATCTTCCACCTGAAAACTTGCATCCTCCCAAATTTTTCAGAAAAATTTTAGAGATTTTCTTATGATAATGACTGACTTGAATTTTAAAGGGGGAAAGGTTCAGTCATAGTGCAACTGCTATTCAACTGCTTTAGAAGAATGCTGAATGAGAGCCTGTCCTTGAAGGTATGAAAGATACCAGTTTTAATCTTGTTGAATTGGTTTAAAAGTGGACAACAAACTTCCTCTTCTACTTTTTGCAGATATACATAACATATATATTTACTCTTAATTTATTGACATTGGACCTTCATCTAATTATACAGTGTTTCCAATTCTGTAAACACAAGGAATTGGCAATAGTACAGTTAATGCCGATTTATTGTAGGTCCCTTAAATTTCTAGATATATCTAGATCAACAAGTCTCCAATTCCAAAACTGACTACCAATTGCCCCAATGTCTAGATTTAAATTAGATGCAAAAAAAAAGTAGAGGGAAAGACAAAAAAAAAGCCTTTTATGCCTTTTTTTAAAACCCAATTTGTGAATAATAAAAAAATTTAATTAAAATGGAACAAATTTACATAATCCTTTCTATTAAATTTGCTAATTAAGCTACACTTTGCGGTAGGTTGGAAAAAAAATGGTGCAGAAAAAATGAAAAGTTTTTAGTTGAAAATTTTTAGAAAATTTGAAACCTTTATGCTGGAGCTATTTTTGCGCTAAAAATAGCCCAGTCATAGTCCCCTTTGACCCCCAGTATTGTTCCTAGGTTACAGATACAGCTAGTGGAGACAGTTGAACAACAGCCCCTGGGTAGATCATAAAGATCCTAACTTATAGTGGCTACTGTAGCTCTTGTTCAATGTGATGATTTTGAACTAAGTATACGTCCTATTATTAATACTAAGCCAGTTGCTTCGTTAGGCTGGATAGTTATATGGAATATCAAAATAGAGTGTGATTGTTGCTGCTTGTTTACACAGAAAGTGAGAAAAGTAAATTCATAATACATCAACTATTTGTCATGTGATCGACAAATCCATCTCACTTAAAAATGCATTCATGGTGTGAATTTAAGGAAATTTGCTTATTGATTTTTTTTATTTCTTGTTTTCTTCACAGCCATGCAGCAACACTTCCAGGCATTATTCTTCACAGGTAATAATAAAATCTAGACTTGGTTCATTTGAATCAATGGCTTTTCCAACTGTATTGATTTATAAACTTAAACTTGATAATGTTTTAATTGAAAGATAAAAGAGTGTACTTATTTTATATTTTTAATTCACCTTTCATTTATAAAAGAATGTATTTTGTTTTGACTGTAGCAAAATCTTTTTGATGTAATTTTTCTATGTACATTTAATTAAATTCTACAGAATCGGCTTGTGACTATGATTCCTGGTGATGGTATTGGTCCAGAAATCTCTGTTGCTGTAAAACAAATATTCAGTGCTGCTGGGGTGAGACCAATGTATCAATTTGGAAATTAGAATGTTCTTTTAAAATTGATTTATTGAAGTTTTTGTTATTTAAGTTTAATGAAGAGTTCTTGCATAATTAATGGAAGGCAGTATGATTAGTAAGATTATTCTGTGAAATATAAATCTATATGTCCTCTTCAACATCTTGTCATGCATATTAAAATAAATATGTAGTTGACCTTTAATCGCTTTTTTGGGGAATATATGGTTAGGAGTGAGGATTTTAGTGGTCAGTAAATCCTCTGAAAAATCCTGCTCTTGAGCCTGATGAAAATTTGTATTTGTAACATTGTCAAGCTGAACAAGTAAAATGTAAAATTATAGGTAAAGCAGAGAATATATGAAAAGATAATACTTGAGTACAAGTTTCTTTCCCTTATAGAGGAAGATATGTCCAGAGCTAGACCATTAAACCTAGGGTTCTTTACACGCCTTGGACAGTTTTTGCCCATGGTCAAGGCTATACAAGTAGAGCTGTTTTTATTCAATGTGCCCATTCATGAGTGTTGATGCCCTATTATTAAGGCTGGTTGATTGTAATGACCCTCTTCGTTCACTATTGTTTTATACTAGACTCAGGTTCTGATCTAGTACTCTATAATAAATGAGATCACTAATGTTTGTGGCGCTGTTGTCTGTGGGTAGTAGGAATCCAAATCCAAGTTGGTGATTTTCATTCTGAAGCAAATGATTTTAGATCTAGCTCAAGGACTTTTAAACATGGCCTGGTAAAAACTGGTGATAAAGTCCTAGACCAATACAATATTGATCATATTCAGCTTGAATGTCTCTAGAAAAGACTAAGATAGAGAAACCAAGAAAAATTTAGAGGCAGCGGAAATGTGGTTCTACAGGAGAATGTTAAGAATATCATGGAAAGAAAAGAGGACAAACGAATCGATATTAGAAGAAATGAACCAAGAGCGATCCCTCATAAAAACAATAAGGAAAAGGCAACTGAAATTTTTAGGCCACATATGTCGCCATAAGGGACTGGAATTTTTATCTCTTACAGGCAAGATAGAAGGTACAAGAAGCAGAGGTAGACAAAGGATTACATTTCTTGATAGCTTGAGCTCTTTTGTGACAGGAAACAACAAAGACAACATAGCCTTACTGCGGATGACGGAAGATAGGGACAGGTGGAGAATCATGATCGCCGATGTCTGTTCCAGACAGGGCATTTCAGAGAGAGAGAGAGCAGTGATCAGTGTTTTTGTAAGAAAATACTCTGAGGGTGAACCATTATGATGCTTCAGTTCAGCAAGCGAATAGCAGAAAGCTTAGAGATTTGAGGCACAGAGCTGCTACATTTCGTTCAACCCCTTAGGTTGAGCACAGATAAATGATTTTAATCAGTGCAAAAATGCTCCCATAAGGCTCAGTTTGTAGTCTGAATTAAATAAAGGTTTTCTTAGGAGCATGCCCCTGCAGCTCTCTTAATGTGCTCTGGTGCTAACGCTCGTGTTTACAGCTTTCAAAGTTCTGTCCACTTATCATCCCTGCATTACCTTTGAATAAGGTTTTAAAGAATCTTTAAATAAAGATGGAAGATGCAGGGTTAGCGAATTTCTCATATATGTACAACAAAGTTGTACAGGACATTAAAGGGATATATTTTTCTTTAGTGAATCATTTATAAATGATTAACAAAAAATTAACAGATTTCAAAGCCTATGACAACCTCTTTTACCAACTCAGTAGCAAATCATGTTATGACCCTCCTTTATCATGACTTTGTTTGGCATCAAAATAAACAATGAATATATTTTCACAGCCTGTCCTTGACATTTGTAGGTACCTATCGACTGGGAGGATGTAGACGTTACCCCAGTGAAAGGACCAGATGGGATGTTTCGCCTGCCACCAAAGATATTTGAATCTATGGAGAGGACCAAAGTGGGACTGAAAGGACCTCTAGCGACACCAATTGGAAAGGGTCACCAATCTCTCAACTTAGCGTTGAGAAAGTAAGCGTTAGTATGCCGTCTGTATGACGGAGAGACTCATTTGAAATTCCATGCATTATTTTGGTGTGTTTGTTCCACTCTCTCTATTCCCTCCCTTTCTCTCACTCACTCTTTCTTTTCTCTCTCTCTATCTCTCACTCACTCACTCTCTCTTCCCCCTCTCTCTCTCTCTCTCTCTCTCTCTCTCTCTCTCTCACCCACACACTCCTTTTTCTTTTAATGCTATGGAGTAGTCCTACAGAGCTAAAAGCTTTGGAGGGTTAGGAAAACAAATTATGCATCATCTATTTCTTTCTCCTAGGGCCTTCGCCTTATATGCCAATGTCAGGCCTTGTAAGTCTATTGAAGGCTATGAGACGCCATACAAAAATGTTGACATAGTTACCATCAGAGAAAACACCGAGGGAGAATACAGTGGCATTGAGCATGTGGTAAGCTTGCACTATCAGTGAAGATCTTATATACCTTTATGGTTCTTACTAAAAGTATCATCAAACGGGTAAAAGTTTTTACTAATGTATCAGGGAGTAAATGTTTAAAATAGTAAATATTACATATATGTTCCTTTTGTTTAAATCATAAACGTCTTGAGCCCTACTCCTAAAATTTTTGTATTGACATCTAAATCTTTTTTTTTTCATGGAATAATATATTATTATTACATAATCACCCACAGAGATATTACATTTTTTATTTTTTGAGATGTAAGAGGAAAGGGAAAAATTAGTTTTCTAATGCCTTTTGTTTTTTCAGTTAAGTTAATTTCATCATAAAGAAATATAGTGAAAGCCCAAAATAAACTTTTTTTTATCTAAAGTGCACTCAAATTTAGCACAAGTGAATACATCTGGATAACTCGTATTAATAGTATAATAGTATATGATGTTCAAAAATGAAACAGGAAAGAATCGTTACTGTGTTTTTAATACAGTGTTAAAAGGGTTTTTTTTGGATATTTTCTTTTTCTTTTGATCTTTTTAGATAGTGGATGGTGTTGTCCAGAGTATAAAACTTATCACAGAAAATGCATCAATGCGGGTAGCTGAGTACGCTTTCAAGTATGCTCGAGACAACCGACGGAGCACTGTCACAGCAGTTCACAAAGCAAATATCATGTATGCATCAATTTGGTTGAATCTTTAAAAGAAAGAACATCTAATAAATGTGTTATGGACATCACAAAATGAGACGTTTTGTGGCAGAGAAATTTGGGGTAAATGCAGTTTTCTTAACGGAAGCTTGAAATTTCTGCTGTTTATACTGCTCTAGTTTCTAATTTTCATATTATTTCTAAATTAAAAGCACTTAAAATAGTGAGAATTTCAAGCTTTCTTGAGGAAAAAGGCTTTTTCCCAAGTAGTCATTTGCCTTAAAATGTCTCACTTTGTGGTGTCGCTACACAGGTGTTTCTTGCTCTTCAGGACTTCAGCATTTCATAATAAAATGATCTTTTCAAACCATGTGAATTCTTGTTCAGAATGTTTTCGATGAAAATTGTCCTGGAATGTGTGTGCCATTTGTAAAGAATGTTCTTATACATTTTATATTATATGTAGTACAGTTAGAGGTCTCAAAGAAGGCATAAATGAAATGGAGAATTAAGGAATTAATGAATTGGCTAATATTATCTTCTATCTAGCTACTTATTATATTATTGTTTTTTTAATCCTTTTATTACCAATTTTATTTTGGAAATAACAAGATATACATAGTACCAAGTTGATTTATTCATTTAGATTATTTGCATTTTCCCTCTCAACCCTCCCCCCCCCCTTTTTTTTTTTAACAATCCTGTGATTTTTGTCAAATATGAACATTTTCATTGTCATTTTGAAATTCATACAATACAATAAAATCTATTAAACATTACTTCAATTTTCATTTTATGTCATGGTTTAATTATTTTCACAGTTACCATTCTTTATGTTTCAGTAGTGATGCACAATAAATATATAATTCATATATTTTTCTAATACTTCTTTTCACATCTCTTCAGGCGTATGTCAGATGGACTGTTCCTCAAATGCTGTCGTGAGGTGGCAGCGAAAAACAAGGATATTAGGTTCTCAGAAATGTATCTTGATACTGTTTGTCTAAATGTAAGTATCTCACGTATTTTAGTCTTTCTTGCTATGGCTTTCTAATGACATATAGCTTTTTTTTAATCATTATTATTTACACTTATAAGAAAAATTTTCTTCAGTTAACCTAAATCAATCAATTGTTAATGGTTATTGAAAAAAAAAAAAAGCAAAGAGAGAGAAACGCAGCACTTGCTCTGTTGAAATCATAGTTTTTTTCTCACACATTTTTTTGAGGAAATAAAGATAACTTCACAAACAAAAATGCCAATGGAGATGTGCACCCAAAATGTCAGATCTTGAAAACTATCTTGGCCAATTTTCATTTGATCCCCTATAATCTGAGGAATTCAATGAAAAGATAGATGTGAGATGTGTGACGAATAATAAATGACCTCTCTTTTTTTGATGATTGTTAATGGGGGGGGCGGGGTCCTAAATATGAGTATATGGGGTCAGATATTCGGTTTCTTCTGTCAGTTCAACCATTTACAAAACAACCACGTAAGAGTAGTTTTGGACTTGATTTTCATTCTAAATCGATGTTTTACGTGAACATGTCAAGCAGAAACATTCTGGTTCTGCCCCTAATCGTGCAAAATTGATGATAAAAAGACCTAAATCATCGGTTCATTTCGAACGGTTACAGTGGTTTTCCGTCGGATTTTTTGGTATCGGTCGATTCCACTACTTTAGAAGGTCAAGCACACATACCCACTAGGCCGCTGATTCTCACAGGCTTGGAGTATTCATTCATGAAGCATAGTATAGTATTTCTGTATCATGTGCTTGTCTGACCTCGTTAGCTCAGGCATGTAAACAGTAAAGGTCATCACACGGCGTTTTTAACGCCGCTGCGTGATCATGCACGCCTTTGATTGGCTGGCGCTGTGCGAGGTAGTGTGTCAGCAAGCAAATTGCTCTCTGACTCGCAAGGGATTACGGGTGCATAGTTCAGATTTGTTTACCTCTGCGCTCTAGCACATGTTTTCTATCCATCCCGTTTCTACGAATTACGCTCTTCAACAGTTTATTTTCCACATCTATTTTGGAATATTTTTATTTTATACATATTTTCGTGTTTAGTTCTTGAATAAGAAAGACGAAAATGCCGAAAAAGAAGTTTCAGCGTCAGCAGAAACATTTGGAGAAAGCGAGAGCTCAACGACGGACACATAAAGAAAGGGTAAGTATGGTGTGACTGGAAAAGCTCTAGACAAAATTATTTTCGATCGCACTGCTAGAAGCGCGATTTATAATTGTTTGGTTGATCTTGTGAAATGAATACAATTGATTAATTGATCTAAAGTGGAAAAAAAAAATACAAAAAAAAAATGAAATAAATGAAGCACTTTATTCATGAGAAAATAAGTTATTTTAGCTCTTCTGGTTATTTTATAGAAAGCATCTAATAATAATATTTTATGTGGGATTTTTTTTTATTTGACACATTTTTTTTCGGAGACTTCTTTAATTTTCTTTTACGTTGTGAGTGTAGTAGACTCTTTTTTTTTCTCTTTTACCTTATTATCTTCACCGTTGAAGTCATGTTTTGATTTATTTCCAGGACCTACCCGATGAGCCTGATTTCCCACCACCCACGGCACAAAATGCAACGTCTCCCAGGCACCCGAAGCCATTTGTAACCAATGAGGCGACCGTAATGGCATCCCTCTTGTCAGGCATGGGCCCTTATTCTTTCAACGATTTTTGCGAGTCTCTTGAGATGCCTGGTCTACACCAGAAGACATTCAACAACATCGCCAAGAGACTGTACAGCCAAAATGAAAGACTGGCAGACCAGGTATTCTCCAAAGCAGCAACTTTTGTCCTCGGTAACAAATTAGACAATATGCTCTTGATGTAGGTGATGAGGATATTATTGACATATCTGTAAGCTTTGACGGCTCATGGCTGACAAGAGGTCACAAATCCCTGATTGGCATAGGATGTATGATCGACGTCCTCACAGGTCTCATCCTGGATTGGCATGTTTGCAGTCTACACTGCCACATATGTGCACAAAATGGTGCATTCGTGAAGAGGGAGAGGCCGCACCGCTATGAACGCTGGCGACAAGAGCACATAGCAAGCGGCAAATGCACAATAAATTTTGAGGGCACATCGGGGCTGATGGAGGTAAAGGCGGCAGAAGTGCTTTGGAGTCGATCCATCCAGCGTCACAAGATGCGCTACACCACCATGGTTAGCGACGGAGACTCCAATGCACACACAAAGCTCCTTTAAATACAACCGTATGGCCCCGATGAAGTTATAGACAAGGAGGACTGCATCAACCATGTGGGAAAGAACCATGTCCTGCTCTCCGCAACCTCATTTGTGACTGCAGCAAGAGAAGGGTCATGTTTAAGGGGGCAAGGTTGTGGCCGTCTGACTGCAGAATCCATTCGGAAGATGCAGATATACTACAGCAGAGCCATCAGACGAGCCAAGACTGCAGAGGAGATGAGGCAGAACATTCTGGCGAGTGTTTATCATGAATACTCGACAGATGACCTGCCCCAGGCACCGACTCTTGGTGCTTTTTCAAGAGATCCATCGGGGAGCACCTCTACCCTACTGGGCATCGCAAAAGGGTCCACACCCCCACTTGACTACGATCTGCTGCACCGATATTTGGAGCCAATATATGACAGACTTGCTTCACTGCAGCTGTTGAGGAAGTGTGAGCTCAAGACCACACAGAATCCAAATGAAAGTTTTCACCATTCTGTGTGGTCTAGGTGTTCTAAGAAAAATTTTCATTCTTTGAAAAGAGTGGAGTTTGCTCTGAAATCGGCTGCAGCAGAATTCAACAGTGGGCCATGTGGACTGAAGACAGTGAAACAATCCCTCGGATTTCGCGAAGGAGAACATGGCCAAAGGCTGGGCGGAGCCAGACTAAAAAAGAGGCTTTACAAAAGCACTCTGCTGGAGCAGAAGAAGGCCAAAAAATAGAAAAAGATGACTGCTGCAGCCAGAGAGAAGGCGAGACTGGAAAAGGAGGCTGAGTAGGGAGGGCCATCCTACCAGGCAGGAATGTTTTAGGTTCAGTTTCATGCATGATCTTGTAAATATACTTCGTTTTTATATCTCTGACTTCCAAATGCAGTTTTCTCAAAACTTACATTTTATTCACAAAAAATCTATCTTCTTCAAACTTTACATGATGTTAGTGTCTGTTGTCATAAATAAAATAATAGAAGCTTTTCATGATATTCTGTTTAGTTTTTTACAAATATGAGTTCTTTGTGGAAAAATTGAGTTTTCGTACTTTATCCCTTTTAGGTTACAAAGGTATACAAAAATCCCTCTGTTTTATTGTTGCAATTGGGCATCTTTTTATATTTCCAAAGTTTCAAGTCATGTAGTTGAGAAATGTAGGAATAGAAAAATTTTGAAATCAAGTGATTTTGGGGGCCAAAATCCAATATGGCGGCGTTGTCATGGCAAACATAAAAGAAAAGTAAAAAACAAAACTGTTATGATACATGATACATTTTTGAAGGTGCTTGACATGATGGTTAAGGTAAGAAATTGCTGAATTGAAAACTAAAAAAAAAGTGTCTCATGACCCACCTCCCCCCACCCCCCTTTAAACAGATGCACTGTATGAGCCAAATGGGAAGGGCACTCATCTGTAAAAAGAGTTTGATTTTGAGCAAAATGAGGAAGGCAAATACTGGGTCATTCTAACAAGACATCTTTTCACCTTATAAAAATCTAGATTCAGCTGTTAAAATATCAAAGATTTTCAGAGTTTCTGTGTTGAGTATGATGAAATTTCTTAATGATCTGTCTTTTCCCAGGTATTGAAATTAAATAAGTCCATGGATGCTCTTTATTTCTTAATTTTACATTCCAGTTGGTTCAAGATCCTGGCAGTTTTGATGTGTTAGTCATGCCAAATTTGTATGGTGATATCTTAAGGTAAGCATTATATTACTCAGGCACAGCAAGAATGTTTAATCTAATGAACCTTAAAATAACTGGCATTAAGAATTTTTTTTTTCGACATTGCTTTGCAGCATGATAAGTGTCTTATTACGAAAGACTTTATTCTAGCTGACCTTCAAGATGCAATGGAAAACATTTTAATTTTACCATTGATAAGTTATATTTTGGTTGACTTAAACTTATTTCAGTCTCAATTTGTTCATTCAGTGTTATAACTCAATTTAGTCAAAAATTTTTGAAAACCTCAAATGTGTTTTATGTTCCCTCCCAAGAGTGTAGATATTTATTACACCATAATTATTTTTTTATTATAAAAGTTGTTATAGGTTTTTGCTGGTGTTAATTTTTTTAGCAAGGTAAACATATTTTTTTTCAATATTATCAGTGATCTTTGTGCCGGTCTCATTGGTGGTCTTGGAGTAACACCTAGTGGCAATATTGGAGAAGAAGGAGCACTGTTTGAATCTGTGAGTTCTTTGTTGCAGTTCCAATGTTTATTTCTTTGTTTTTTTTTCCATTATAAACGTAAAGCTGTAAAGTTAGATTGAAGTAACATTTATTAAGAATTCTTTTTATTTTTCTGGGTTTCCAATGAAGAGTTCTAACTTTATTCGTTAAAAATGAAGGAACTCAGTGGAGGGGAGAGTAAAGGTGGGCAATTTTCCTTGAATGCTGGGAACATAAGCTACTTTTCTTCCAACTCTTGCAAAACTCAGGGTAAGCCTACCTCATTTTAAAGCAAACTCCGCTTTCCTATGCATTTATTACAGAACCTAAGAAAAACTTAAAATTGGACTGAGCTTAGATTTCTGCTAAGTGAAAGTACAAATTCCTGGGCATCAAAACCATTTTGCATTTCTTTCAGTTTAAGAAATAGAAATTCCAATTTGCTGAAGACCCATTTAATTGTTGAATTAAAGAGATCAAGGGAAGATCCTCTTCCCCTCAGATGTTGCATCTATATACTAACAAAGGCACTTTCCCTTTTTGAAGTGGCATTCTTATTTGAATTAAGGCAGACATAAAAACTCAATTTTTTTTTTGAAAGTATGAGCTGTTAAGATGATGTCATAACTGCCATCTTGGCAATCAAGATCAGTCAAGATCTTGGCTCTGATCTCATACATTACCTAATTTTTTGACCCAAAGATATTTTTTGTTTTAAAAGCACTAAAGCAAAGAAGCACATGGATTCTGAAGCAACAAATTTTTTCTCTTCAGGTCCATGGCACAGCACCTGACATTGCTGGCCAAAACAAAGCAAACCCTACAGCTCTGCTGCTGAGCTCAGTCATGATGCTGAGATATATGGAGTTGACATCTTATGCTGATCGTATTGAGAATGCTGCTTTCAGTGTCATCAGGGAAGGCCAGGTTGGTAAAGGAGCTCTAATTGTTTAGCAGAACATTAATGTGAAATGAAAGAAAGGTGTCATGAATGAATAAAGAGGAAAGAGTGTTTTATATTTTACTCAATTTAAATCTTCCTCCCCAAAGAGTGAAATAAAAATGCATAAAAGGGAACATATAGGTATCAAGCTTTGGTTAAAACTTTTCTCCACAGCAGATGGAAAGAAAAACACAAATCTTCGACATTTCTAATTTTTGTGGCGTCTTCAATCAATAATCTTATTTTAATCACATTATTTCAGGGTGATGTCATTTGTAACCCAAAATTTACCATTTAGCCCCTAAGATGATGTGTCTGGAAACTTAATAAAAATAAGTTAATTAATGATACAAGAAAAAAGAAAATAAAACAGATAAAGTAAATTTTCGCACTGATATAAACGGAATAACATTATTAACACAGGCAGTGTTCAATGGTACTGAAATTTTCTGAGAGCTGTTATAATTCATGATTTAGATGAATTTTTAAAACTACTTTTGTCATTTACTTTCGGATCTTATAATTTCCTTTCATACCTAATTTCAGTTGTTTAAAGTTTGAAAAGTTAATTCTAGACTTAAGAGTGCAAATGAAAGTAAGAATAAATAATTACAGTACATGCGTTGTGTCTTCTGTAAGGGAACATGCAAAGATGCACAGCCTGATGTAGTTATTTTTTTTCTCTTCTATTTAATTTTTTTATATTATTTTTCACTGGATGGGATAATGGCACAGAAGTAAGAGGGTAAAAAATGTTCATGTCTGTCAATTTTATATAGCTACTTTTGGAGAATTGATCCTTTAAAGATTAATTTCGAACAAACATGATAGTAAAGAGTCCATACCAAAATAAATAATGTAAAATCAGTGCATCTTTGTACTCTTTATCTGGGAAAAGTTTTCATGCATCTGTATTACTCAGAAAGCGGGTACTCAGCCTAATAAAATTAGCTTAAAATACAGAAACATGAAAGGGAAAAAAATATCAGTTTGTGCCCCTTTTGTAAGCATTTAAAAAGTGTTGTTTGATGCTTTTTGTCATCGAATCCTTCATATATGAGAGAATTGGACCTGATTATCTTGCATGAAATATATTTTTGCCCACAAAAATATTTAAAAAAAAAAAAGAAGGAAAACTCAATTAAAATGCAACCACTTCAGTTTTCTTTTCTGTACAATAATCTATGATCATTTACCCATGTACTGTAGAAATAGAAATATTAGGCTATACAGACCATGCCTTGGACGATCAGATTGGACTGGTTTGACTTTATTTATAATAATTGTTGGATGATAACTTCCTTCATCAAAACTTTCCATTAACTGTTCAAAACATTGCGATGTTAACACCTCTCTGGGAACATTAATGGTGGTTAACTTATACCACATTTATATTGATTTTTTTTTTTAATCTTTTTTTTTCAAATTGAGATATACTCTAATTTATATGCTCCTCGTCTCAAGAAGTTTCTAATGTATAGTTACCAGACTATATTTTTCTTTCTTTCCATGTGCAGCATTTGACTGGAGATTTGGGAGGTCAGTCAACATGCTCTGCTTTTACAGACGAGATTTGTAGGAAAGTTCAAGCATCGTAGTAGAATTCATTATGTATTTATGTTAACAAGTCGGTGTGCTAGTAAAGTTATGTGTGATGTACATGACCTCTTAATAAAAGTGTGTATTGTAGATCTAATAAATTTTGGAAATTTTGTTTTTAAGGTTTTGTTTTAATTTCAAAAACCCAAATTTTTATCTAAGATGCAACACCACTGTCTTTGTTTAAATTTTTATCAATTGATAGGCTTCTTATAGTCTCTCTTTCATGTCATTATGAGATGAGTGAGTCATATTATCTATAAAGTACATGATTAGGTTGATAATGAGTCATATAATTAGTTGAATGCAAATGTATGTATATATAAGTATTCAACTATAGAAAGAATCCTTTCATTGTTAGATAAAAAAGTTCTCATGAGCAAATTGAGAAAGAGTTATTTAATTACTGCTAGATAATAATTTTGGCCCTTTTCAAATTTTCCTGTAAAGCATGGTTTTAAGTTTCTGAAGAGTTCTGTAGCTTTCATAGGTGTAACCTTTAGGGCAATATGTTCCATAAAAGTAGTTGCTTTTTGATTTTCCATATCATAAAAGATCATAAACTGCCATTGTCTGCTTAGGGCAAACTCTCTGGTGCTTTCTTTCAGCATAATATCAACTTAGTCATTTGATAACTTATAAAATATTAATTTTGTGAATCAAATTTTTTATGTACTTATTCTATTGTTGCCTTTTATATGAGGCAAATTTTTTCAGCACTTTGAAACCAGTTGTTCAAGCAGAGGAGCAAAACAAAAAAAAACCTCTTTGTTTTCATTTAATTAAAAACAAATCACCTCCTGCAAAGGGTTTGGTTTGAAATGAAAATACTTGACTAAATCAATTTGATAGGTATGCAAACAGCAACTAGCAAATCTTTTCCATCTGATTTTTGAAAAAATTCTCTCTAGATTTATGAGGTATATTTTTTGTTTTCGTTTTTGTAAAGTCTGAATCAAATGAAACTCACTTTACAAATGGTAATGATGATAATAATGAAACTTATGACATTCGAATTGAGTTTGCAATTTGCTGTTCTCTGTGCTTATGAAAAAAGTATCTTCAGATTTGACATTAAAGCATTATTGGCAATCTTACAGCTTACTCAGTGCAATTTTTGTTTCTTCATTACATAATGACATATTTTTTTCTTTACAAACTTTTGTAGGTAGCTAAAAAAAAGTAATCTCATTTATTTTGGTGCACTATTTCTATGATCTATGTATTAACATGTGTTCTCTTTTCTTTTCCAACTTTAATATACATAATTTATTATTGATGGATCATAATTTTCTTTATTTCAATAAATTGTATAAGTGAGAAAATGAAATAAATCTGGATGCATAGTAATATTCTTTCACACTGCTGAAAGTAGCAATATTGCATTACTACTTGTATGCTATTCTTTTATGAGCAGTGAAGGCTTCACCTTGAAAATAAGACCCTATATACCAGAATCACAGTGCTAAACTGAGGGTTTGAATAAATACCTTATTATAAGACAGACCACCAAAGTTAAATATGGAAATGGAGTGTGCAAAAGGAAAAAGTGTCAGATATTTTAAAAACCTCTGAATCGTAAAAAAAAAAAAAAGGCAAAAACATAATCCCCATTTACTAAAAGTGTAACAAGCTGTATATCACAGGATCTTCGATCTGTGATTTTAAAAATTGGAACCTTCAAAAAGTAAAAAAGTATTAAAATTTATCCTGCTTGTGCCTCAGTCATTTCCTTACTAATGCTAAAATTTGTAATGACCTTTTGAGAAAAAGGGCCGGAATATAAAATGTTTACAAGTAATACTAACTACTGGTAATTACGATTAATTTGACATTTCTCACATTGTGACTGGACACGATACCCATTTTATGAATTTATCAGAAGGCAGATTGCAATTTGAAGGCTGAGTGTTTTTTTAATAAGATATTTTGTTTTTCTCCTGGAAGCGTTTTTTCACGTTTTGCTTGTAAAAATCAGCAGCCATCTGGGTTTTTTTTTTTTAATTTTATAGAAAACAGCACACAGTTTTCACCATTTATGAAGGGTAAAGAAGAGGACTATGTTCTGTCAGCCAATCTAGAGACAGTAATCTTTCTATATTTCAAAGGATGTTCTTTGTGCCATTCTTTTTCTAATTTTTTTTTTTCGTTTTATTTTATTTCTAATGATCTTGTCTTTTTTTTTTTCTCTTTTTACTTCTTTTTTTTGATAAGAAAGTCATAATTTGAGGCATTAAATCCCATCAATGCAATCGTGTGCACAATCAGATATACATTTTATTCTAGATCCATCAAGACATTATAATTATAACTACTCATCAATATTTTTGTATCTTAGCTATTGTATGAAAGTAGAATTGAAGGACATATTGCCCAGCTATCTAGCCCTTCTCTTTCTTTCCTCACTTTGTTTAAAAAATTGGTTTAAAACTTGTCAGTATTATTTAAAAAAAAAAACATGAATATCTTCCTTTGTGAATGTTATGAAAATGTTCCAAAATTTTATTTAGCTTTAGTTGGGTGCTTTGTGATTCTCAATCATATATTATAAATTGTGATATTTAATTTTTTAATTAAAAAAAAAATGTATATTTTGCCGTTTTCTTGTGTCTGTTTATAAAATTGAAAAAATTGCTTTGTGTCAAAGAATTTTATATTTTTTTAATGAAAATTTATAGAATCAGGTCTTGGTAAATCAAAGTACAGGGATGCATATATGTTTCTTTCTCTATATTTCTTTTATCTATCTCTCTCACATTTCACTTTCTTTTCTATCTGTCTTTATTTTTTTAGCTTTTTGACTTTTACTTTTTGTCTAAAAAAAAAATGTATATTTTGCCGTTTTCTTGTGTCTGCTTATAAAATTGAAAAAATTGCTTTGTGTCAAAGAATTTTATATTTTTTTAATGAAAATTTATAGAATCAGGTCTTGGTAAATCAAAGTACAGGGATGCATATATGTTTCTTTCTCTATATTTCTTTTATCTATCTCTCTCACATTTCACTTTCTTTTCTATCTGTCTTTATTTTTTAGCTTTTTGGCTTTTACTTTTTGTCTTTCTCAAGTTTTCTCGAAAGTTTTGGCTTGATCCTAGATTCAAACTCCTTAAAGATTGGTTGCAGCCAGGAAGAAAAATATACAAAGAAAGAGCTTAATTTTGTTCCTTTTTAAAAAAGAGGTATTGATGATGGTGTATAAAAAAAAATTAGTTGTCATTCAATCAAGCTTTCATAAATTCATATGCATCAAACCCAAACCAAAAAAAAAAAATAAAGAACACAATATGTGTAAATCACACTTTATTTTAGAGAGAATAGACACCATAATGTATTTTTATGAAAGATGAAAAATACAGAATAATGATTACAATGCAAAATTAGATATGCAGAGCTTTGAAAAAAAAAATATACAGATTTGTAACCTGATGGACCCAAATATAAATTATCACTGAAAATCGATTTTTGATTTAGTTGCCTGAAATTGTATGTGAAAGCTTTAATCTACAAGTTAAAAAAATGAAGCGAAAATCTCTAAGTTCCAAGATGATACTTGGCAATCGTAAACTCTGTAATAAGTTGAAAAAGTCAAATTATTGAAGTGGTAGAATATTGTAAAAAAATTGTGGTATTGAAGTTGAGTTTACAAATGTATTTTAAAATACATTAACATTTGTATTTAATTATTGAGAATGAGACCAATCACCTCCGATAGCACTTTGTAGATGTTTAATATAATTCAGAGAAAACCTTCACTTATCTGTTGTATAGAGCTGCCGTCCGGTACTAATTTCAGCTTTTAGTACTGAAATTTTGTGTATTGTTGCAACACTTGTAAAAAATTTAATTGATTGAGCCACTTAATGTTTGTCTTTAAATAGTTAATAACATTATTTAAAACGTGCGTAATCAATTTCTTTTTTTTTGTTAAAGTAGATGATTGTAAAGTACTTAAACTTTTAAGTTGAATGATTGGTCTTAAAATTAATTGTCTTTATACACAGCCGTATAGTGAGAAAAATTTATCCTTACATCAACAACTTAAAAAGTATAAAAAAGCCACATAATATGAAACTTGAAGGTTGGCATAAAACCAGCATAAAATTGCCTTTCCAATCAACCCTAGAATGTCCAGAAAAAATATTTAAAGAATGGCTCTTTTTTTCATGAGTCAAACACACATGCTGCCATGACATGCCATATTTTATACAGAACAGATAAAACTAGTACATAGATAATAATACACATCTCTCCTTCTCTTAAGATATCCCGAAATTGAGGAATTTAAAATAGAGGCTATACTCGCCTGACACGTTTAATTGGATCAAAGGAGTATCGCTATTTTGAATAGAATTAGTAGAAATTGTGTGGTAATGTATATTGCAACTTTTTATCTAAGACTAAGAAAGTCATTCTTCCACATGCTGAGTTGACGTTGTGTTACAGATTTATGATAGACTAAGCAGTGTGTTTTTGCATTAACATACCAATACAAGTTATAATTACAAACGATACGGATATTGTAATTAAAGATTTTAAGGTAAAAAACACCAACTTTCGAGTATATACATGCATAATAGTTATGTCAAAGTGAATAAGAAATTGCACTATCAATATTGCGATATAATATACTTTAAAAAATTCAAATTAGTTTTTAAATGATAAATTATTGTAGTCAATACGGATATTGTAATTAAACATTTTAACGGGTGAAAAAAAAAACACCAACATTCAATTAGATACATGAACAATGGCATAATAATTATCGCGATATAATGTACTTTGAAAAAATTTAGATGTTTTTAAACGATAAATAATGGTAGTCCAGCCGGAGATGGAAATTAAGACCGACTTATTGTTAGATCATCGCTCTTCAGACGTAGCCGTTCTGCGCCCTAACCTTGGTGTACGGGCCTGTCATACTTTAACGTTATTCATTTTAAGAAATCAAAGAAGACTCTGCATTAATAAAGTGTTAAAAAGGGGGAAAACATCGTTAATAGTACAAAATATAATATTTCAGGACTTTCTAGGACCATAACAGTAGTCGATGAATGAGGTTCAGTCAGGCCCACGTGAAGAATGATAAATCATAAACTTATTTTTCTACTGGTTGGATCATGAGTTCTTAAATATCAAGCTGATCAATTCAAAATTCAAAATACAATAGTAAAATATTTACAATGTGAATACTGTAGATAAATATTTTAAAGATGAAAATACATTCATATAGATATGTAAATATTTTAAAGTACAGAAAACACACAAAATTGTCATTTATTACACTATACTTAAAAAAACAACAACCAGCGGTTGTTAATGGTTATTAAACATTGAATTGCGAAAATAAGCTTTTTAAGACTTAAAACTAATATGCAATGAGCTGAATAAAACAATTTATTGAACACCTCCGCCATGTTAGTTTTTTCTGATTTTTACTGTAATTATAATTAGTGACAAATGATAGAACGTATTACTTTCAAGAGATTCTGCAAATTTCACGGTATTATACTTATCTTTGTTTATAGCCCTAAAAAATTTTCAATTCGTTAAAAATCTCACTCTTCGCGATCGATAGCAAATCCCAGCGCAACAATAACAAATTTAACAATGCTTCGGTCCGTTAAAAAGAACTTGAGACTCTGCCATAGTAATATCCTCACTTCAGTTTGCAATAAAAGAAACGTTAAGAACGCACATTTCTCCAAAACGAATTATTTTCTTTGAAGAGCATTATCAGACCTATTCACCTCATTAACTAACGCCCCCAAAAAAATCGTATTTCAGTCTTAAAGGGAAATAAGGTAATACCTTTATTAAGAAACGAATTTATAGGTATGGCATGACTTAATAACTTTGTAAAGAAATAGACGTAATATAAGATAATTGATGGCGCAGAGACTTGTAACGATTTGTCGACGGAGTAGATTGGTTTTCAAGCATCATGCAGCACGACCGCTGATGCTCTAGTATCACGATAAAGGTTAAAATAAATTTAGAAAACATCGAAAATAACTTGGATGTATGTTATCGTCGAGTATAAACCAAAAAAAAAAAAAATAAGTGATTAACATTGTCAGCTTCTTCGCAATCAGACAAACTCATAGACTTAATGGGCAATATATATAATTCTTTGACTAAAATGAGAAGGCTGAAAATATTTATCAAAATCGGAGGACTTAAAATTTTGTGGTATTCGCCTCTTGAAAGGGAGCTTGCTGGTTATTACTATGATATTGAGTTAAGATAAGGAAGAGAACGTTTGCCCCAACAAGACCAGCAAAGGAGTAATAATCAGTGGAAATTTGCATCCATTTCGCATTGAAAAGGAGAAGAGCTTTTAACATTTTGAGAACCGTTTTTGGCCAAATAAAGATTTAAATTTTTACACTTGTTTGATTTCCACAGGAACTTGTACTTTTCTTATCTGCAAACGCAATCGAAGTTTTAAAAAATCACAGCTGCGGCCCCAATTGAAGATCCCGGTAATGTTAAAACGACGTTCATTTTTTTCTCGCTTCTACTTTCTCAACATCTCTCGCTATCCTTGTGATCGTACCGGTGCGAGAAGTAATCACGACAGTCATACCGAATGCCTTGCGGTACAGGTTCGAAACGCGTTCGTTACAGACATAGGACCAAAAGATGAACGCACCCTGCAGCCCGATAAAGAAATCAGAGGTTACCCCTAGAGCATCGCTGTCCAAGTACTTTGCCGCGACAGCTAGGGTCCAGAAACAACCGGTCAATGATGACAGCTTAACGTACACGTAGATGTCCTTTGGGGCGCCTGGGGTCACGTCAAGATTGCCTTGGAGCTTGCGAACGCTTCTTATCTTACAAACCGTGATTGCGAAGAAGACGATATTCGAGATAATCAACAGGCTAAGCGGGAAAATCATACTGGCAACCACGAGCAATTGGGAGTCTAAATAACAAGAGAAAGAGCCATAACCGATGGAGTCGTCTTCAGCGGTGAGATAGGAAGCAACTATAACGGTTATGACGACGATCAATGGAACTATCGTGCAAAATGAAACTTTTCTCACGATACACAAAATCTTTGCTCTATCCGTCGAAGCCGTTGAGCGACTTGTGGCAGTGAACGTTCGGAACATATGAAAACAACAAACGAAGGTCCAACAAAACATGTTCAACCACATGAAATGTGTAGTGATGCCCACGATAGTGCAAAGAGGATCTTTAGGGCGCATGTGGACACTGGCTAGAAGGAAGGCGTTGGCTGCTAAGAGGCTGAAGCAGAGGAACATATTATTGATTCCCGCTGGACTACGAAGTAGCCGAAATGATAAGTATGTTACGAGCGTCAAAATTAAACACAACATCGAGAGGCTGATGCAAACTAGAGTAAAATAGTAGCGAAACTGGGCAAAATTTGAAACTTTCGCAGCTGTTCTCACCAAAATGTTTTTAACCTTTTCTTCCAATAAGGAGTTACAAACTCTGAGTATCCCCTTTCGATTGTCTTCAACGATCAAGTTCATATCTGTCCAGTTGACACCTAGCTCTACGGTATGTCCCAGAAGTTGCAAAGTCAAATTTCCTACCCTTGTTAGGTTGGAACTGTCAAGAGGATAATCGTAATCGCTGGCATTGAACTCAACAAATGGACAAGTGAGCATTGGGGTTAAAGTGATATATTCTGAATCTGCAACACCATAGTCAAAATTTGCAGTATTTTTAAACGGATACTCTCGACAACTTAAATGATGAGGATCCCACAGGTTCTCAAAACACTGGGAGTCCAACACATCATCGCCAGAGGGTAACATCGGTTGGAAAGTTATGTTGAAGGTACTGCTCTTATAAGTCAAATGTTCAGAGAAGAACGTCGAAACTAGCGTACTTTCTACTTCATCTCTTGAAGGTTCAAGGACGGAAACGAATGTAGCATCATAGTATAACAACAGTCTGGACATCTCTAGCATATCCGTTTGCGAGTAAGGTCCTGGTAAGTATATAACACCTGCCTTTGACCCTACTGAACCATCCAATATTACTCCTTGCTTTAATTCGTCAAACTTTATCGCTAATGTTATTGTAAAAATCGACAAAAGGTTCATATATTTGTCGCCGGTAAGATTTAGAAAAGCATGCACCGTAGTTTCCGGCACTCCTTGAAATAGTGGTGTGTAGAATACATTCAACCTGTACGCCAGTCCACGTATTTTATCAATAGGCGTAAAACATGTGTCGTTTTCAAAGAGTTTTCCAGATGTACACTTTACCTGAACGTCTTGAAGTAAACTTATGTTGGTTTGCAAAATATGTTCATTATCTCCTGACGCACCGAGTAGCAGACAAAATGGAGACGAGTAATCATGGCCAATATAAACAGGATTGTGAGCTATGAAAGATTGTGTACAATATTCCACGTATTTATGTATGGGTGGGAAATTACACATTAAGCAAAATATATTGCTGAAAGTAAAACCTCCATAGCTGATTCTGTGGATCAGACCCACTGTGCTGTCACATAAGATTCTTAGTTCTTCGTCTGGCGTAACCCATTGGCCGGTAACGTTGCAAGAGCTTATAATAGCAGTATCCCTAAAGAACTCAGAAACGCAACTTGGACCTGTAGCCATGTCCAATGGGGCGGTTTGGCTAAGGGTGCAAGTCGAGTTCGGCTGCATACTAAGGTGATAAAAAGAATTCACGTCTGTGGCTTGATACACTCTTTGGAAGTTGGAGCACCGGATGTTGACATCCCATGCAGATAGCTAAAGAAAGAGAACAGTATCTTAGATTTAACATTGGGAGCTTAGAAACAAAAAAAATAAAACAGAAGAAGTCAGGAGCGTTGCATTAAGCTTGACATTTTTTAAGATCAGCATTATTTTTTTTACGTTTATACTAAAATGATGATGATGATGATGATGATGATGATAATAAAAATAATAATAATAATAATAATAATAATAATAATAATAATAATAATAATAATAGTAATGATAATACTACTACTACTACTACTACTACTACTACTACTACTACTACTACTACTACTACTACTACTACTACTACTACTACTACTACTACTACTACTACTACTACTAATAATAATAATAATAATAATAATAATAATAATAATAATAATAATAATAATAATAAATAATAATAATAATAAATAATGATAATTTTGGCAGGAACATTATATGTAGCAGCAGCAGCAGTAGTTAAGTAGTGTTCAACAGTGGTTAAGGTTATAGATCAAATTTAAAAACTACAATAATTTAGAGGCATAAATTATACTTATTGTTGCTATCGTTCGTCCTTTGGCAAGCGTTGCTACTTTTGAATTCGATGGTTCCCAATAAAGATTGTTATCGCATGGGGTGTCTTAGTAAGTACCTTGCCCATGAACGCAGTAGCGTATTGGTATAAGGCATGCTCTCTTTGAGTGACGACGCACCTATAAGTCAATGTTTTTAATCCTATTTTCGGTTATTTTCACTTAAAAGCCTTATCCGAACCAATGCTGAGAACTAATTTATATTCAAGCTCTTTAAGAGTTTTTTGAAGAAGCAGTAGTAGTAGTAGACAGCGATGGTGTTGGTGATGGTAGTAATAGTAGTAGTAGTAGTAGTAGTAGTAGTAGTAGTAGTAGTAGTAGTAGTAGTAGTAGTAGTAGTAGTAGTAGTAGTAGTAGTAGTAGTAGTAGTAGCAGTGCTTGTAATAGTAGTAACAGTAATTATATTTTAAGTAATTATTTCGAAAATCAAAAACAAAATTTAAGAATATTACACATGCGCATTTTCTGTGAGGTAAGTTAAATTACAACATCCTGGAAAGGCATGATGTTCAATAAAACAATATTCATAGCAGAAAGGAAGAAAGCAACCAGAAGATAAATGTCGCAATTGTCTCGGTACTGTATCACCTAAAGACTCCATAGTAATACGACTGAAAAAAAAATCTTTCCACATCATTGAAAGCAAAAAAAAAAAAAAAAGTCCCTACACCATACAATTAAATCACTTAAAGCTCAGTAATGTCCGGCCATATAACCTATAGAAGTCTCAAATGGTTAAACAAACATAAAATATCCTGATATTTTAAAGATTGTATGATTTGTTATCAGTTATGCATACATAGCTCTTCTTTCCGCTTTTAAAATTTCCAGAAAAAATGTCGTGACATTTATGAGTTGAGTGAAAATTAATGAATATAAACTGAGAAGAAAAAAAAAAAACTGAATGTAGCATTGGGTAATAACTGGTGCCACATCTCAAACACCATGGATAAACTTGTTTTCGTTCACGGTAGGAGAAGGCGGTAGCTCGGAATTAGAAGTGAATACTGTGATCGGTTGGGTATTAAACAAAATCGAAGTATGTATTTGATAGCTTTTCCTAACAAAGTTTAATTGATCATCAATAATTAAAACATACAGTGCGAACCCTCGCATTTTAGTTAAGAGAAAGCAAATAGCATTACTATCATTCATTTCAAGCCAATCGGGTGAACAAAGATAAAGCAGTAACCATTAAATCTGTGTCGTGGTCTTGATGGGCTTTCGCATGTGGGTATGATATGATTATAATACGGACTAGAATTCTAAAACAACTTTTACGAGCTGAATTCACCTCAGGTGCCTTCTTACAAAAGAAAAAAAATGTATTATTAAGTATTAAGCGACTACTTTCTTATGAAGACAAGGCTTAAGGTCCTAATGCGGGAGAAAGAAACCAGATGTAAAACATTTACCTTTTTAAAGCCATTGCATTCAGCACAGTATGCATTGTAGAAAGACAAGCTCGTCTCCGGATGGGTCACGTGAGCTATTGCCTCTAGGTCGAAGTGGACACTCTCAGACGCTTTGGGGTTTTGCTCGCATTTTCTCCTTACTTCTTCATCTTGGTATCCAGAAGGGCAAGAGCGAATAAAGAGAACATCGTCGTCACAAACTGGAGTCTGCAAGTGCAAGCTGTCACGTTCGAGCACTTTAGACTGGGAATCTTCAGGTGGTAAGGATACAAAGACAGGGTTGGAAGTAGAGGCGTCCTCGGTTGATTTCTTGTTGCGTTGATCTTGACTGATCGTGTCGGTTTCTAAATGGTCTTTGTCAGGTTTGTCAGGACAGCAGAGGTTGTATAAATAGCACTGGGGTTTCTCGCAAGAACACTCTAGACATTTCGCGCTTAAACACGTTGAGAAAGAGTCCACCACTTGAAGTTGTGTGTCGTTCACACAATATCTCGAGCAATAGCTAAATTGGAAATCGAGACTTGCTTCTCTTGAACCCCCTTGCCAACGCAAAACCGTTTGAGGTGGTCTTAAAAATTGTTGTCTGGGTACAAACCAAATAGGTTCTGATATTTTAATAATTTTTTCTTTCAAATGTAGCAAATCAGGTTTCCCCTGAGCTAAAAGTTTTGAAATTGCTGAAAATATTGATAAAAAGCCCAATAATAACACAGTCTTATGACGGGAAGACATCGCTATGGTTTAGGTTGAACAAAAGAGTTCCTATTCGGAAATAACTGATGACCAATAATGCACTGACGAAAGAATAAATCAGACAGAATCCATGAAGCACAATACTTGTTGGCTTGTGAGTCTGCTTCTAGTAGACGATCTATGTATTGCAGGGTTTCAGCAAATTGAGAAGTCAGTGTAGCTTTAAGCTTTATATATACTAATCCTCTTTCTTTCAAAAACACCAGCAGTCACCCCAGCAGTAAATGCCACACACAGACAATGAGTATCCCATCTGAACTTAATGCTATTATTGTCAAAAAGATTGGCGCAATGCGGTCTGCTATGATGACCAGTACCCTGCCCTTTTCATTAAATATGAATGGAGTGGCTGGTGAGATCTCTACACGAAATTGGCTGACCTTTGTTTTTGAGCATTTTCACGACATGATGTGGAGCTGATATATTCCAACAAAAATCATCCTTGGCAAAACAACAAAAACAGACTAACATTTTGAGTACCTATGAAAAATATCAGGAAAATAAAATGGAAATTTTCTGAAAAATATTCTCTCCACTCAAGCTGGATTTAACAGCAACAACAACAAAGTGTAAACCACCCTTTTCTTTTTACCGTACTTTTATTTCTCTTTTTTTTCTTTCATTTTCTTGTTATCCTTTGCCTTCACGTCCTTATTCTTATCTCATATCATTTTCATCATCTTATTATCCACGCAATACTTCCCTTTTTCCTATTGTCTTCTCTTTCCACACATTTTCATCCCTTCTATTATACTCGTAATACGAATAATGGTTTTTTAGACTTCAATTTTACCATCTGTTTGATTTTTTCTCACGAAATAAAGACGTAATAAATCTAGTTGTGTCATGCAATATCCTGAACTAAAATTTCACATCAATGATTGAATCTAGACGGATCATATATTAAAACTGAACCATTGTTGAAGCAAAATTTGAATACCAAGTTGGTTAGATAATTACGTCTTGTTAAACAAGGAGCAAAATGTTCGGCATTCTTCTTGTTTTCTTCCTTCCCCTCCACCTACTTTTCATTTGTTTTTATTTCATAATTATGATACTGCGTCTCAGCTGTAGCTGTAGTTTGTTACCCTTGAAGATTGTACAGGTTGCCCCACATCCGTGTGTCTCATGGAATTGTCAGAGAGCAGGAGCTTTCAAGAACTGGTTATCAGCATTGAGCATTTTCTACATTTCATTTAGATGTGTGCTGCTATCATTTTGTTTAGAGCTGCATAGGCAATCATTTTAAAATTGAAATGTTTGTGAAAACCACACCGCATGTTTTATTTTGTTTTGAAATTTCAAGGCAACACCAACGTTGACACATATTATTGTGGGTATTTAGACTATGCTTATGAACATAACCCAAAATTATAAGAGAAAAAAATTTCGAGCTTATCTTGCTAACGCATCTTCGAGGCTAAGCTGAGTGATTCATGCTTTCTGACAATTTTAATGCAAGCAAAGAGTCAAAGCACAGTTCCATGACACCGTGAGTTGCACGAGCCGCAGTTCACCTGTCATGCCTTAGGATTAATAGAATGACTCTTGATTAAAAAAAAAAAAGAATATTTTCCTTTACGTTTTACAGTTCAGGTTCCAAAACCGGCGATCCAAGAGAAGAAAACGAGAGAAGGCGTTGGGAAGAGACAGTCCCACATTTATTTCCTGCGATGATTTCTTACCGAAGTGATGAACCTAGACGGACCTTTCGGCCTTAGCTCACTTCCAACACCACATCATCACCCGGGCTTTGAATCTTTCTGCAGTGCCCGGTTCTCCCACCTGACTGGTATCCACCCTATCACGGCGCTGTCACACCCGGGGCTCACTACCGCCCTGGCTGCAGCGGCTTATAATGTAAGGTAGGTGCAAAATGTATCTACAGAGCAGTTAAGTCCACTGTATTATGGAAATCTGTAGAAATATGAAATGCATGGCTCGTAGGCCTTCCAAGTGCAATGTTCCTCTAGGGGCAAAGAACAAAGGAACAAATAAGAAAATAGTCTCCGGCAGTGTCAGGTACTAGGTATGTTTCGGGACTTTAAAAAAGCTGGGGGTAGAAAAAGTTGGTTTTAGAGCACAGTTTGGAGCAGAGAGATGCAAGACAGGAAGATAGAAGGTTTGCTACAACTGATGACCAGCTGTATTTCAGGAAAAAAAAATACTGTCAGGTGCCAGGATAAGGCTACGTCGCGTGTTTTTGCCATGACAACTTGAATCCCTAGGGAGTAAGGAACATAAGGCGTAGCTATTGTTCTAGGCGCAATTATGATACTGCTGCTAGATTATGATTGTGAACTGACCTACACTTAGCAACGTGTTCGGAATTCCAAGAATTTTAAAATTGTTTTAACTGCGATCATTTGGAAAATTGTAAACTTTGGATTTTATTAATCAACAAGCTGGCCCCCCTCCCCCCCCCCCCTCCCCTCTTTCTCCCACACCGCTCTTACCCCGGACCAAAGGAAAAACAAAACTTTTTTTCATACTTTTCTTTTTTAATTAGCGCTTTGAAACTGTTAGAGAGATGAGATTATCCACTGTTCTCCCAGGTCTCCATTTGGCGGGATGCTAACGAGTTACATGTATGTGCTTGCTGCAGCCAAAGGACTATCCAGTCCGTCCGCTGGATGGGCGTCATTCCTCAGGTGAAAAAAAATATAAAACAGTCACCAACTTGAACTTAACGACAATGAACTAGGTAAAAACAATTACATTTGACATAGAGGACGTATCGTTTTAATAGCTTTGTCATTTATAATACAAAAACATAGGAAATACGTTTTAGTCGTGCGTTCCAAAAGCCAAAGCATAACTAATACACATTTTATGATTTCGTTTCAAACCAAAAACAATACGTACGAGAAATATCTACACCACTCGAGACTCGTTTCACCAACCACAGATCAGGCATCAGATGTGACAATGGCACTTCAATGGCCAGACATTTTAACTCATCGTGACACAGATATTGTATATTAACAGACTTTCATCCTCTGACTTTACTACACGACGAAATAAAGAAACTCATTGGATCCACACTCTCTAGACGAAGGAACCCAATGGCATTAATGTCAAGCAACGAGCAGCATTTCACGCCCACTTTACCCGATAACAAAATTAATGAACAGACATTTAATATCATTCTGCGCCCTAACTACCCTATCAAGAAAAACTTTTAAACAGTGACAGAATAGGATCACCTTTAGTTTTGTTTCCAGTATGATTATTAAAAACATTACCACCTATATTAACTATTTATTTGAAAATTTTTACTGACACTATTAAGTCTGCACTCTCCCATCCATAGTCTCACGATCCACATCGCAATCATCATTATCATCATCATCCCTATATTACCTCCGCCACGACAACCAACAACATCAGCAGCAAACACAGCATCATCATCAATTTTGCTGTTGCTTTTTCCTTCCGTCTTTTTGCTATAATCGTTATTATCATTATTACGGTCATTTGATAACCTTGTCATCATTACTGCTATTTTTACTACTACTACTACTACTACTACTACTACTACTACTACTACTACTACTACTACTACTACTACTACTACTACTACTACTACTACTACTACCACTACTACCACTACTAGTACTACTACTACTACTACTACTACTACTACTACTACTACTACTACTACTACTACTACTACTACTACTACTACTACTACTACTACTATTACTACTACTACTACTGCTACAACTGCTGCTGCTACTACTACTACTACTACTACTACTACTACTACTACTACTACCACTACTACCACTACTACCACTACTACTACTACTACTACTACTACTACTACTACTACTACTACTACTACTACTACTACTACTACTACTACTACTACTACTACTACTACTACTACTACTACTACTACTACTACTACTACTACTACTACTACTACTACTACTACTACTGTTATTATTATTATTATTATTATTATTATTATTATTATTATTATTATTATTATTATTATTATTATTATTATTCTTCTTCTTCTTCTTCTTCTTCTTCTTCTTCTTCTTCTTCTTCTTCTTCTTCTTCTTCTTCTTCTTCTTCTTCTTCTTCTTCTTATTATTATTATTATTATTATTATTATTATTATTATTATTATTATTATTATTATTATTATTATTATTATTATTATTATTATTATTATTATTATTATTATTATTATTATTATTATTATTATTATTATTATTATTATTATTATTATTATTATTATTATTATTATTATTATTATTATTATTATTAATATTATTATTATAGATAGATAGATAAACAGACAGACAGACAGACAGAAAGGCGGGGGAGGGGGAGGGGGGGGGTGAGTAAGTAAGTCTGCAAGAGTGTTCATTGGTATGAAATTTGTGGGAAGAAAGGAAATCATACAATGTGTATTAGTTCTGCTTGGGCTTTTGATTATTGAACGGACCGCACTAATATTGTTTTTACTTAGTTCATTGTCCTTGAGTTCAGGTTGTTAATTGTTTTATATTGTTTTTTACATTTCTCATTTTTACATCTTCTGTCACCCCTGCATCTTAATTGATCCCCGAACTTAAACTTAGAGTTGTGATCTGGCTTTTATAGTTTTATTCCTCATGTAGGTAGTCTTCCAGCTGCAATTTCTCCGCGACTGCCTGCTACATGCGCTCTATATGACTCAGAACTAGGAAGCTGAAGCGGATTGTGGTAGCGGTGGTGGTGGAATAGAAGGCAGAGTATCTTCATCATTGTCGAACACGAGCTCACAGAGTGTAGCAAGCGTTGAATCGCTGAGAGCAGAAGCCAAAGAACATTCAGCAGAGTTAAGTTGGGTGTGCAGCAGTTTCACAAGAGGAGCCTGGCTGTTTGAGCTTTTTCTTGAGTAAACGTGAAAATTTAAAATAAAACGAGAAAAAGTATACTAAATGAGTACATTAGCTGAGATGGGCAAAAGAACAAAGTACAAGGTTAATTATTGAGCTATGCTACAGTGACAGTTTCTTGAGATGTAGTTTAACAGTTTGCGACGGAGAAAAGGCTGCTTGTTGTTTGGCATGAACGGATGACCAAATTGAAATGCTGAACTTTTATTTCAATTTTTTTTTTAATATTTCATTCCATCGGAGCAATAAAGTTGTGTTTTTAGAAGTGAACAGACTTCTCTCACATTAGCTTATTTTGACGATTATGGTTTTCTCTTGTATAGAATGATGCAAGGAGAAGTCTGTCATTTGTGTAAATTTCCGCCTGGAAGTAGTAAATAAAACAACCAATTTCTGAAATATAAGCAGTAATTGTTCGGTACAGCAAGTGTATAAATCAATTTCAACCAAATGCCCTACAATAATGGTGCTGAAACAGTTAAATCACTTGACTAACTGGTACATAGAGCTGTCATATAAATTTTTTCAAAGTGAAGAAAAGCACACACACACACTTTGCAAGAACCCTTTTTTTTTTTTTCAAGTTCACCAATTAAGTATATTTTCCTTTTTTTTCAATTGTTTTGAGTGGAAGTATCCCCCATGCTTGAGGAATCTATTAAAGCTTTTAAAATTTAATTGATAATATTATTAATTAATCAATCATTATACTTGATGAAACGACTATTGTAATCAAACTTCTGGTGTCAACGTGTGTCACAATTCATCTCATTTAGGTTAAATTCTTCCGTTTTTATTTTTTTGTCCACCTTCATAATAACTTTACTATTACGCCGATGAATATTTTTTAACAAAAAGTCCATGACTCTTGTTTTAAAAGATGTGATCTGCTTAGGTCTTAGACGTATTCCTCCATGCTTGACCTAATTAGTTACTCTAATCAACAGTCAGGGGTGGTAAAATCGTGGTTTTTCTTTTCTTTTTTTTTTTTTTAATTTCAGCTGGGGATGGAGGAATTTGTGGATCAAGATTAAATGGACATGCTTTTGTGCCATATCGTAATATCACTTTGATTTTCTAAACTATTTGATTTTTCTTGCCTCTTTGGCATGTATACGTGCAGGCTTACATTATCTAAATAGCATTTGAACTTATCTAAAAAAGACAAAAATGAATTCTTTTCAACTTGAACTTTGAAACTAATTTGAAATGCGTTTCCGAATTCCACAAACTCATAACACTAAATAAAATATTAACATAATGGCAGAGAAGTTGTGCGCTTCTTAGAAGTAAATTGCAATATTGGGTCTGAATTTGAAAAAAAGAACCTTTCTTATCAATTTGAAACTTTTTTACTTTTTTTTTTAAACATTTTACGTGCAAAACAAAAATATACGATGCGATTATAATTATTAGTCTCAGCCACGATACAAAGGGGAGGCAATTTGAAAAAAAAAATGAGAATTTAAATTCTTTGGATCAAAACTTAACATTATTTTGATAGAGACTGAAAAAATTTAAGCATGTGAGAAAAGAAATAAAATGGCAGATGAGAAATAGAGAGGAAATCAGGCAAAAAAGGTGAAATAACAGAGAGGGGGAGAGAGAGAGAGAGAGAGAGAGAGAGAGAGAGAGAGAGAGAGAGAGAGAGAGAGAGAGAGAGAGAGAGAGAGAGAGAGAGAGAGAGAGAGAGAGAGAGAGAGAGAGAGAGAGAGAGAGAGAACCGGAACTTCACAAGCCACAATGAAAAAATATGTTGAATGATTTCCTGAACAAAATAAAAAAAAAAGTTGTTTTCTTCACAACTGGATCTTTATTTTTGGCAGATGAATAATGGATTAAGCAGAGTGCATTTTTTAAAAAAGAAATTCAGACTAAATATTTTTAAAAAGTGTGCAAGTCTAAAGGTTGATAAGTTCCATCTTCAACAGAGTAACATTTTGTTGGACAACTAAAAAAGTGATTAAAATAAAGATAGACTATGACACAGAATAAGGCACCGAGAATAATGAGAACTGGTGTCCCCATTACCCTTGAGAAAGAAGCATACAATGATGCACAAACCCATTCATATTGCCGGTAGTTGAAAATAAAGATCTGGAAGTTTTCCATCTATTAATTAAAAAGAAAAGAAAAAGAACCCATTGTTGAGAAGAAACGGCTGATTACTGCTGGTTATAGAAGTATTACTTTGACATTACTTGAAAGAAAAAAAATCGTGCTCATTGATCATAAGCATTTGTTTTCCTCTAATCACCTTAAGGGTCAACTTGTCTTATCTTCATCTCGGAGTATGTAGCTGAGTCAGAGTCGGTTAGTGCTCTCCACATGAGTCCATGGTGAGCTGTGGTGGACATCCATCGTCCGTTCAGATTAGAGTCGTGACAGTTGATGTACCACCAGGCGCCCTCAAAGGTTTTGGCGCAATTGCGGCTATCACCATCGTCATTGTCCTTGTCTTTAGTGGTAAACGGGTGGCCATTATGGCGGGACAAAGAATCCCCGGCTGTGCCGCTGTAGGAGCCAACATGCAGTTTGTAGTTGGTGTCTTCATTTCCAAGAGAGAAGTTTTTGTAATCTGCAAAACGTGTCTTTCCTTCGAATTTCAAAGTGACTCTGAGCTCCCATAATCCAACACTGGTTAGAGTATGGATATTGTCATTCCCTAGCCAAAAATCGGTTTCAAGAGTACCGAAGCCTTCTTTATAATCCTCCCAATCAAGAAAGAAATTTGTATCGCCTTTTGTTCGGCGCTGAATCACTATCCAGCCACCTCCGTCTGAGCCCATATCGCAGAGATATGGAACGTTCAAAGTACTATATGTAGAGGGTTTTATTACGAAGTACTCTTCTTGCTTGTATTTCAATCCTTGATTTCTTTTACACGATTTTGGGGAGTCTGTTACATTACCAACAAGGCTATTCAGTGCAGCGAAAAGTTCCGGAGGATAACTTGGAATCATTGGCATGCTGTCATTTAAGCTTTCTTCTAAAGACTGAAGAAAGGTGTTGAAATTATCAGTTACTTCAGTCATTTGATCTTCCATGACTGTGGTCAAAGCTTCATAACCATTGGAAAACTCACCGATCTGAGCTGTCAAATTTTCAGAGAGGAATTGGAACATTTGTTCACATGAATGGGTCTCCGTTTTGTTTATTGACAAAAAGGAGGATAAATCAGTTTTACCTTCTAAAATATGCTCAAGTCTCTTTGTACTGCCTAAAATGTCAAAAAGAGTTTTGTTGTCTTGCACTCTTTCGACTGCTTTGCTGTGAGAGGAATCACTACTAAGAGCACTTTTCTTCGATTCGATTTCCCACAGCTTATCGTTAATCTTTTCAAACCCTGTATCTATCTTGTCCTCGAGACGATGCTCAAGGACGTTAATCTGGTTTTCCAGACCTTGCTGTGATCTCTCCACAAGTGCCGTTTTAACAGCTATCTGCTGAACAATAGAAAGAAGTTGAACTGACATTGGTGTCGAAAAACTACGTAGATCTTCATCGTCCTTGCCCCCTTCTTTCGGTTGCTGCAGTAGATGAGTGGTACTAACTCGTTCTCTTCCCTGAGAATCAATCCCTTCAGCTTGGCAAGTGAACTCTGATTCACAGTCTGCATCCTTTCTCAATTGTAAACGCAGCATAGCATACCCAGCCTCGAGATGCCCGTAACCCTTAATTCCGCTTAAAACTTGCTGATATTTTGGATTTTTGGTTTTCACAGCCGCTATTTTACGCATTGCCTGCCCAGCTTTGTCATTACCTGTGGTGGTGACTTTCTGGAAGACAACCAAACTTGAAATTGTCTTAAAGGAAGTCAAGGTCTCTTCGTTTGAGTCAGGCTGGGCTGTCAGTTGACAGAACAAAACGGCACAGGCTGAACTGCCATCTGGTAGATCTTGCTTGCTGCGATTGAGAGAAAACTCTAGACCTGTGGATTAATGAGACAATACTGACCATCAATGATTGCTCTGCAAGAAGAGGGGGGGGGGAGCATGATGTAGATTCCTCCTTAATGATATTACGTGACCCCCGGTTCCATAATATCCTAGGCATCTTTGGTTTTTATTTTTATTATAATATAGGCAACTTATAGATCTCTGTTCAGTGCGATTGGGAGAGTTGTTGTCGGCCGTCCTCACTAATTGAGCATTTTAGACTCCATTCAACCGATGATCTGGTCAAAATCACTGAGCTCGCAAAGGACAGGAAACAGTGGAGAGAACTCTCTGCGAGGATAGAGAAAGCTGCCGAAGCGTCACAGACGGTGAACTGGGATGCGATACGGCAATAAGTCAATAAGACAAGTAAGTCATAGGCAACTTCGATTTCTTTCTTCCCACTATCTCATCAAAAAACCAATCAACGTATTGTAATAAAGTTTACTGAAGTTCCCACATAGTTATATTAAAATGAAGAATTATTATGGATTTAGGCTAAAAAATGCTTTCAAAGTTCATTATATTTTTAATGATGAATCAAACAAAATTTAAATCTCAGTGATTTTGAACTTTTAAATCAATCTTGTTGATACAGCTTATCATTATTATTTTCAAACAAAAATGTATACAAAAACATGGGGTTTTTTCACATTAACAGAGTAAAAAATTGAAAAGAAAAAAAAATAAAAGGAAATTATGTCTCCAACAGCTTTAAAAGACAGTATATTTTAGAACTATACGAGTGGCTCTAAATGTGATAAGTCTGTTATTGTTGAAAAGTTTTGTTTTTTTCAAGGTAGTTGTATTCCCCATCTGCTCATTTGAGCAGGCATTAATGCTTGTTATATATATATATATATATATATATATATATATATATATATATATATATATATATATATACAAATGATGAGATAGTATCTTCCCTAAGGAGTTCATAATATATTTGGTGATGAAATCATTGCAAAAAATATTATGATCCTTTGAAGTACAATTTAGAGAACAAACCCCACAAAAATAAGGACTAGTCTACTCAGTGAAATACAGAAAAAAATTCCTTTATCGACAACTAACATATATCTAAGAACTTGATGTCTAATTCATTAGCTCTAACCGTGTTAATCGAAATCAGATTCCAGATTATATTCCCTTTATAATTATGAACTGTGAACTATAACATTGTAACGGGTGTTCAAGCTTTACTAATCTGGTTCGCTATGCTAGTAATACATTTAGTTGGAGTTTAGGCTAAATCTTTGATTCTAACTTGTGATAAGTGTAAAACAAAAAAGGTTCCCTTAGAGCCATAAAATGATGGAATGTGGATTAATTTAGCCTCAATGAAGTAAAAAAAAAGGCAACCAAAAAAAAAAAAAAAATAAATA
>JAWDGP010005058.1:165000-175000 GCA_033675545.1 Elysia crispata | reverse complement strand
AGATATCATTCGTTGTTTTTTTTGTGTGTGTATCTTCAAGCTCGATCTTGGCCATGTCAATCGTGAAATAAGTCTTAATGTCGCTTCCTTAGGTCAACTCTTCGTTGGTGTTTCTAAACAATTGATCGTTCATCGTAGCACAGGAGTAAAAATAGTTGCAAGATGATGGTATTAAAATGCATTTCAGAGCCTTGAAAAATTTCTAGTTGCTGTAATTGTTATTTGCTGTAAGGAGGAATCTTAACAGTGTCACAGCTGAAGAGGATCTAAGGTAGTAAAGGTTGGCCCCCTTGTTTTTTTTTTCTTTTCTTTTCTTTTTTTTTAAGATTTTAACGAAGGGTCTGCACCGTGGCTTCCCAAAGTACAGGCCAAATCACCGAAGTAAACCAACTTTGGCATGTTTGACTCATAACGTTAGTGATGTATTTCTTTTAACTTTTGGGCATCGTTGGGACAGAATTGTGCTCAGAGCGTACTTATAATTCAGTCACCAGGCCTAAACATGAAAAATACCAGACTGTCCTAACTCTGCCAAATAGTTAAATGATATAGCTCACTCTTACTCTTTCTGCAAATGTTTGTTCACTTCGTTGACTTGGCCTGTATGTATTTTAGGAAACCTCGGTCTGCAAAGATTGCAGGGATTTTGACAGCGCTTCAAACATCGCCTTTGATATTGAGTGGTATCAAGTTTAAGAAAGCCTACTGAACTCGTTACTGATAGATCTCCAAAAACTTTACAAATTTTTGGAGATCTTCAAACTAACGTGCAATAACAAGAAACAGCGAGTTTTCGCTGATGGTTCAAAACAGATATTATGAGAAAAAAATGAGACTAGACATAAATCATTTTACACCAGTATTACTTGAGGAAGTGATATTGTTTAAACAAAACGTGATCTTGATGAAAAGAAAGATTGTCCAAAATTCTTGAATCTTTTCAATACAGATTTGAGGAAATATCGCTCTTGTGCGATAGTAAACATACCTTGACGAAAAGCAGTTGAAAAGCCTTGTTGAAAGGAAAAGTTAGTGACTCCTTGACCAACGCTTTTCGGAGACAACATTTTTTTCCGTCAGCATATAAACGAAGAGAGAAATGATATTAACTTCTAAAAATAATGATTTAAATCACTGATTACAAATCGTGTTATTATTCATCTTTGCTGAAGAGCAAAATTGTTCTTGAGTGAGGATAAAAAAAGACAATGGTAGTTTTATGCACACTTCTCCTATACGAGAGTTATGTTGCGTGAGTAGAATTCATTTCTTGATATGAGAAACGCTGTGGATCAGACAGATCTCATGGGTGATAGCCTTGCCTTCTTTACCTCTGAAGTTGTTTAGTAACGGCACTAACTTGAATTATCAACGATGCTCTTTTAGTTCAACTGAACAATTCATCAAATCAGATAAATGAGTTCCTCTTACTTTTATTTTTTTTTTTTTCCTTAACTGTTCGTATATGCATTTTTTTTAAAAAAGCAACACACTAAGACACTGACATTTTTTGTCTCTGATTTTCGTAAATGAGTGCATACTCTTCCGTCATTTTCTTAGCTTGAATAGCAACCTAGTGGAAGAATAATCATGAATGTCACTTTGTTTAAAAAAATTTACATAAATTATGCCGAATATTTCATCTCAACGTAATCATAAATATGATATGGCTTTAGAACTTAACTTACACTTAATTGCTTTCTTTGTACAAAAATATACGATAACAATGAAATCCTCCTAACTAAAGCTCCATTTGATTTTGTCACGAAAACCAAGCCTGACAGGAGATTGCTAGCCTTTGAACCTGCCAGACGTACCTACGCATTATGAGATAAATCGTCTGAAGTCATAAACTGGTTTGTTTCATAGTGTGAACTATTGAATACGATGTGCTAACCACTGTATAATTACAAACATAAAGTCAATATGAATCGTGAGCCTATTTTGTTAAAAATCTAAATCATTAGACAAGTTAATGAAAACGGGCAGCTAAGAATTCTTGCAAGGCAATGCGCCTTTAAACTCTTTCTGAAGAATTCATAGCCTCTAGTATTTAAATTGATCGTTACATAGAGTTAGCTTATTAGATTCTATCTTCAATAACCATGCCCCTCTGGAATGTTTTATTTTGTTGTTACACATGCCATTAGGGAAAAAAAAAAACATTCAAAGAGTGCAGCCCTCCGCGAAAAAAAAGAACAGCTCGCCTGATAATATACAGTGTAGCCCTCTTGTGATTTAAACAAAGGCCTGTGGCAGTTCTAATGGATATCCAATATCATAGTATGAAAAGGCTTTCCATGCCACTCTACAAAAAGACTCGTTCACGCTTTTTTAGGAGACATTTTACCATTGTGCATCGTCAGTTTCTGAGAAATAACTCTTCAGATTGTTTCTGACAATGATCTGAGGTTCCCTCTGAGAATGCTGCCGTTGGTTGTGAGATCAGAACCTCCGCCTGATATCCGCTGCGGCATTCTTCGCGGAGTGAGTTTGGAATCTTATCTTTCTCGATCCTTCCTGGCCGTCATTGGTTTGCTGATGTGCAAAAAAAAAAAAAAAAAAAAAATATATATATATATATATATATATGTGTGTGTGTGTGTGTGTGCGTGTGTGTGTAAAAATCCAACCACAACAAACTACTGCTCGAAAGAAAAGCCAAAGAAACAATGATGTCTAGATGACATAAACACTTGATGGATTTTGTATTTTAAAATTTACTGAAATTATATAGCTTTTGAGCTCTTCTTTGTATGTCAAAATCATTTCTAATAAGGTTTATATTTTTGATAGTTTTATATTTTTACAGCAGTAATTAATATTCCACCATTAACCATGTAGCATATTATGAACATAATCAATAAACATACACTGTGAAACCATATTCACTTTTTAATATTTTTTTTTATTTCTGTCTGGTCATGCTTGCTTGCTTTAAAAGTGGTTGCGGAATATTTAAACCAAACTTTAACATATCATTTCTTACTTGATTTCACGTTTAAAGTAACAAAAGTCTTTACTTTTCAACAAAGCAGTTGCTAAACAAAATGATACACATCACTTGAATGGTTAAAACAGCTAAAGTTGGTTCATGGTATCTTAAGATTTGATACTTGGAAACTGATTCATTGGCTTTTCTCATCAACATAGTGATATCAAGGGCAATAACCCATGTTTTGAGTATTAAAAATCTCAGACTGTTACATCCATTTTAGATCATCAACTAAGCATGACATTTTCTTCTATTCAACTCAACTCAAAATATGCATTCACAAGCGGTAAATACATCTAGTTTAGTTTAATGAAAAGAACGATAACTAAAAATAAAGGGCAATAACTCTGTCAATACTTTTGTAACGGGCAAGAAATTTATTTTGAGTAATGTTCACAAAAGACCTAACTACTTTCCTTCTTAAAAGTATTTAAAATTATTTGTAAATAAGGAGTTACAGGCACTTAATTTAAATATTGGCCTACTGAGCCTCATAATATGCTTGATAGTTTTTGAGTTTCCTAAATACTGAAACAACTGAAGCCTAACACACCAAACAAAAGGTCTGTTACCTCTGTTTAGAAGAAACGTTTAGAATATTAACCGACGCTTAACCGAAGAAAAGAAATCTTATCCTTTTGTATACATAAAAAACATTTCCTGCTCAAGAACTGAGAGCAACAGGGCTCGAAATACCAGAGTCATGGCAAGGCATTAGTCCAGGTATTTCACATATATATATAAATATATTAAACAAACATTTTGCTGTGAGCAAACTTAGTGCAACAACATTGATTTTGTTTTTCTTCGTAGGTAAAATTCTAGTATGACATGAATTTAGTGAGACCTTTGACCTAGGGCACTCTACGAGTCCTATAATATGGCGCCATCAAGGCCCTGGACACTTAACCTATTGACTCTCGGGCAGAATTATCATCTCCGCTACGGGCAGATTGACTTCCTGCGTTGGCTGCCAAGGGTGATAACCCACACGCGCGATTGATTTATGAGCGACTCTTATACAGATAATACGTTGCTCTCCCTTTAGATTCTAGTAGAGTAACCTGGGTGAGAGGAAATAAAGCGATGTACGACATCTCTGTGATTGCTTGGCATTCCTCTGAATCAAGTCACGTAAACCACACAGATCGAAGGTTGATAATAATTACGCAGTTTAGATCAACTGGATTTTCTCGTTCATTTCCCGTAGTTCGAGTTAATGACTACAATTATCGTAAAGAGAAAGAAAACCGCCATAAAAATCATAGTTTTATTCATGTTTAGGTTTTATTGAATTTGCAACACTGTAACATATTGCACCGTATTTCATCTGAAATAATTTTGGAATAAAAGCATTGGCACTTCATTGTTTATAGTCGTATTTAAAGCTCCCCCAAAAAAGCAATGCAAGATATTAACAATAAAAGGAGTGACGCACTTACAAAAAAAAAGCACATAAGAAAATTTTTTGCTCGCGTTCAAGGAAATCGGACAAATATCCAAGCAATCACCATTAACCGCTGACCAGTCATTTTGCAAGGAATGAATATTCACAAATCAATGTATATTGCATAAAAGTACATGAAGTTTGTGCGGAGAATGAATCAATGGTGCTCTGTGAAACATAGGGGTAGGTCTACTAAATCTATCAAATAGCTCTATAGATTTAGGCCTCTTCCACGGTTAATTTTCTAACACAGTGGCTTGATTTCTGTTGAACAAGGAGCCTGTGTAATCAAATTTCTCTTTTTTAAAATAATAATAATAATAATAATAATAATAATAATAATAATAATAATAATAATAATAATAATAATAATAATAATAATAATAATAATAATAATAATAATAATGATAATAATAATAATAACAATAATAATGATAATAATAATAATAATAATAATAATAATAATAATAATAATAATAATAATAATAATAATAATAATAATAATAATAATAATAATAATAATAATAATAATAATAATAATAATAATAATAATAATAATAATAATAATAATAATAATAATAATAATAATAATAATAATAATAATAATAATAATAATAATAATAATAATAATAATAATAATAATAATAATAATAATAATAATAATAATAATAATAATAATAATAATAATAATAATAAAATATAGACTTCTGAAAATGCTCTATTATGTTTTCCGCTACGCCATGCGTTTATACAATATATTATGGCTATGGCTAAACTTATCCAATCAGTAAAATATAATAATTGTGTTATGCTTTTTCAATCAAAGTAGTTCAAATATTGTTTCGACGGTGAAAATGAATATGATGTCAATAACAAAGAGCATAAATGATAATATCAATGTAATATCACTACTACTACCTCTACTACTACTACTACTACTACTACTACTACTACTACTACTACTACTACTACTACTACTACTACTACTACTACTACTACTACTACTACTACTACTACTACTACTACTACTACTACTGCTACTACTGCTACTACTGCTACTACTACTACTACTACTACTACTACTACTACTACTACTACTACTACTACTACTACTACTACTACTGCTACTACTACTACTACTGCTGCTACTGCTGCTGCTGCTACTAGTAATACTACTACTACTAGATCTAGAGGAGGCAAACCACTGGGTTAATATAAGTAAGAATTATAACAGCTAGAATTTTAAGTATTGCTTATCGATTCATAGATGCTTCAGCACCCATCGCCTTTTCACTCAAAGAGAACATAGCTAATACCAATACGCCACTACGCTCCCTTAATAATAATAATAATAATAATAATAATAATAATAATAATAATAATAATAATAATAATAATAATAATAATAATAATAATAATAATAATAATAATAATAATAATAATCATGATACAACTACAGTAAAAATTGTGTGGCTTTGCATCAAGTTTTAATTTGGTTTCAAGGGACACAATTTCCAAGTTCGTCTTCAGAAAAAAATAGATGTATATCTCTTACAATAAACAATTATTGTCATGTATGTAATATACATTTATACATAATTCAACTTCATAATTCATTAAAATAATAAGTTTTTTCATCTCATCTCCGTTTTTTGAAATAAAAAAGGCAAGAATTGTATAAATGGTAAAAATATATTTTAAACCTAATTAACTAATGGAATTTAAAATAATGGGTTATTTTATCTACAACTGATCTGCTTATATTTATACTTTATTATTTCGTTTTAATATCTAAATTCAAAGTCATAAGACTGCTACTTTCAGTCTTGACCAAAGAAGTAATGATCTGGTTTGCAAAACTCATCTGCAAATCGGCTTACGTTGTCTAGGCTGCCTTGCTTATCAATTTACAGATTCCGAAAATTAGGAGTGACATAAACGACGATTTGAACGCGAAGCTCTAAGAAGCGTTTGCTTTCTACTTTAAAAAAAAACAAAAAACTTTTCTTCCTTTTTTTTGGTTCTCTGTGTTTATCTTTACGGTTTTTTATCTGCTGGAACGCCTTTACAGCGCCGTCTTAAACTTCAGGTTTTAACAATTTTTTTTTTTTTAAATTAAGAACATTAATTCAAAGAATGAAGAGAAAAGAATGAAAACTTGTCGTTCTTGAAGTAAGGGACAGAATCAGATAGGGGCCTACTGATTTTTTAGACAATTTTTTGCCATACTTTTTTCTTTCAATATCATTCCCGAGTTATAAATCATGAAACTGTTGTCAGTTTTTTCTTCCATCCTTTTATTCGAATTTCCGTTAAAGTTTGACATATAAATTTTAAAGGACAGGAGAACAAAATGTCACTTTGAAAAAAATCAGTTTAAATTTGTTTTCTGAAATTCAAAACTTCAAAATTCTTTTTTAAGGCATCTTTCAATGCTTTGTGTGTGACACGTTTAATTATAAATTCACATTGAGTAAAAATAGTAATTCGCTAAATGATAAAAAAAATACGAAGAAAAAATTGTCTGGCAATATTTTAATGCATACTACTACTACTACTACTACTACTACTACTACTACATCTACTACTACCACTGCCGCTGCTGCTGCTGCTGCTGCTGCTGCTACTACTACTACTACTACTGTTACTACTACTTCAACTACTACTACTACTACTACTAGTGCTGCTGCTGCTTTTGCTCCTTCTACTACTACTACTATTAATATGAATTGCATACTACTACTACTACAGTTACTAATACCACTGCCGCTGCTGCTGCTGCTCCTGCTACTACTACTACTACTACTACTACTACTACTACTACTACTACTACTACTACTACTACTACTACTACTACTACTACTACTACTACTACTACTACTACTACTACTACTACTACTACTACTACTACTACTACTACTACTACTACTACTAGTGCTGCTGCTGCTTTTGCTCCTCCTTCTACTACTACTATTACTACTACTTCAACTACTACTACTACTACTACTACTACTACTACTACTACTACTACTACTACTACTACTACTACTACTACTACTACTACTACTACTACTACTACTACTACTACTACTACTACTACTACTACTACTACTACTACTACTACTACTACTACTACTACTACTACTACTAGTGCTGCTGCTGCTTTTGCTCCTCCTACTACTACTACTACTATTAATATGAATTTCAAGGTAAAATATTTTTGAATTTTGTAAGTGCTTTATTAAAAAAAAATTGATAGACATTTTTAAATCTTTTTATACATAGCTGCATACCTTTTCTTGCTCTTGAAGGGCAATAAACTTCATTTGTTTTACCTATAACAATAAAGGTTTGAAATTCAGTAAAAATCCTATTTTTTCGCCCGCATAAATTGAAAATCTTATGACCACGATATTTTTAACCAGGAGAAGGATAGACATGCCGTCTTCAATCTCAATTTATAATAAAAACATTTCTTATGCACCACTCAACAGACCGTGATATTAGCAAGTATAAAAATATGGACGGAGGAGGTCGCATTTATCATGCAATTGGAGCATCCTCGGATGAAGCAAAGGCTTTAGTTCCCAGACAGAATAGACTGTAATTTACACATGGTAAACAAAACCAAAGTTGGAAAGGTATACTGTAAAATGTCAATGCATCAAAACAAAACATTCGAGAGATGACCTAACATAAAATATTTCTTCAACGATTAGGCCGCAGTGACGTCCCAGCAACTTGACTTGATAACATTTATAATGTTGACAAATTAAAATGTCGGCAGTTCAAATGAAAGTAGGGATTGAAAGAAACTCAAAAACAAGAATTCTGCCTCTGTTAATTTCAATGTACGTCTCAAAAAAGTGAAGAAGGTTGGCTTCGAAGCCATCTAAACCATCCAAATGCGATCTCTAAAATAATATTCTCTTTGGGAAACTAGGAAAAAAGTATATAGACCAATATGCCGAGAAGAAAGTCCACAAAACTAGAAGCATTACCAATGAAAGGAGTCGTTGAAATCTGAGAAAATCCATGAAACACTTATGAAAACTATTAAAAAAAATTATTACTTGAGTTAAATGAAATATCACCAGAAGAAAAATAAATACCACATCGGTTTAAAATTAGAAGATAAAGACTATGCCAGAATTAAAAAAAAACCAAAAAACTTTATCTATTATCTATATCTATATCTATATCAAAATTCTTGTTTTATATCATGAGGTATGACAGAAGCGCCAATCATTGTAATGCAGAGCATACAGAAGCAACTTTTAGTATGCAGAGCAGAGCGTTTATTTTCAACAATAGTTTCAGAAATTAAATACAGTATCGGACAAAACAATGTTGCATGCAAGAACAAGTGGACCCCGGAATGGACAAGAACACAGGTCTCATCTCTACAAGAGAGAGAGAGAGAGAGAGAGAGAGAGAGAGAGAGAGAGAGAGAGAGAGAGAGAGAGAGAGAGAGAGAGAGAGAGAGAGAGAGAGAGAGAGAGAGAATTTTAAGCAGAGAGAAAAAAATTGAGAAAAAGATTTATTTAGTAGGAGTAGGGTCGTGGTTGATAAAGAGTACACAAACGTCCCAAGGTTTGTCTTCAGTATCTTGGCAAGAGAAAGTGATGAGCAGAAATCCTTCTTGACTTGACTGCTGTGAAATTACTTTAGATCTCAAGCCATAACGATCAGAGATGGAAGGTGCCGGTTCAAATAGGAGAGATAGAACCAGCCGTGAAATTAATGTGGCGATGAAACTTCGGAAAGATCAAGGTAGCACTTTATAGGTCCTTCGTCGGAGACGAAGTTAGGTCTACGACGCACCTTCTTAGATGTCACTTAGTAATGAAAAACGCGTTGACAAACGTTTGACCTTGGTTTTGAAGGGTTTGCATAAAAATAATATTGTGATCAATTTATTGGAAAGGTCAAGGTAGAAAGTTATTAGCCATCGGAGATGTGTGCTTTCAAAACCGCTACGATTGAAAAATCACCATTGGTTGAGACGGAACGCTGTTAAAAATATTTGGCCTTGGAATGATAGGGTCGGAACTGACAAATAAGCGATTATTTAAAAAAAAGACCAATGAAGATTCATTAGATCTATAATTGTTGTTAGAGAGAAAGACGTGATTTTATTTAAAAAAGAAAAAAACAACTCTCGGTCATTTCACTTTATCGAAATTTATTTCACGTAAAAACATGCAAAACATCTTTAAATGTATTTTTCTAAATGTTATGCCTGACTTTTTTCCGTAGCAACGTTCCCTTATTCTAAATAAACTTCAAATTTTGTAGAAAGTGATGTTGCCCAAATGCTTAAGATATATCATTATTTGAGTATTATTGTTTTCTTAATCTTTTCAAATTGTTACTTGATTTCCTCTCTCATTCTACGTACTTCAATTTCAGAACTCGAAGTTATATCTAAGCTTCAACATCCTAAGTATGATTTTTTTCCGGATGAACGTAATGTCTTGAGTATTTTAGAGGAGAGAATTAAATGGACCCAAAATCTTGCTTGACTTTGGTATAAATTTCCTTGAATCTCACGTCAA
>JAWDGP010005058.1:62500-160000 GCA_033675545.1 Elysia crispata | reverse complement strand
ATAATTGAAATAACTTTCCATTAAAACCAGTATTAAGTAAATAATATATTACCAATTTTTAGAACATTGAATTTTAAATCTGGGGTTCTGATAGGATGAGTGTAGTAGATGTAGATGTATAAAATTGGTCTGCTTCCCGACTATCTTCAGGCAGCGAAACGATTTAGTTTTATCCTTACTAAAAACTTCTCTATTTCTTTTTCTCACTTAGTACAATAATAAATAATGTCGCAAGGAAAAAACAACAAAAAAAAGGCTTCAATAGAGGGAGAGAGAATGAAAAGAGTAACATATATACCATTCGAAAGGAAGAGGGATAGAAAGGAAAAGATAGCGAGGAAGACAAAAAAAATGTAGCGAGGGCAAGAGAGAGAGAGAGAGAGAGAGAGAGAGAGAGAGAGAGAGAAAGAGAGAGAGAGCGAGGAGAAAGAAAGAGAGAGATGAGAGAGAGAGAGAGCGAGGAGAAAGAAAGAGAGAGATGAGAGAGAGAGAGAGAGAGAGAGAGAGAGAGAGAGAGAGAGAGAGAGAGAGAGAGAGAGAGAGAGAGAATTTTAAGCAGAGAGAAAAAAATTGAGAAAAAGATTTATTTAGTAGGAGTAGGGTCGTGGTTGATAAAGAGTACACAAACGTCCCAAGGTTTGTCTTCAGCATCTTGGCAAGAGAAAGTGATGAGCAGAAATCCTTCTTGACTTGACTGCTGTGAAATTACTTGAGATCTCAAGCCATGGCGATCAGAGATGGAAGGTGCCGGTTCAAATAGGAGAGATAGAACCAGCCGTGAAATTAAGGTGGCGATGAAACTTCGGAAAGATCAAGGTAGCACTTTATAGGGTCCTTCGTCGGAGACGAAGTTAGGTCTACGACGCACCTTCTTAGATGTCACTTAGTAATGAAAAACGCGTTGACAAACGTTTGACCTTGGTTTTGAAGGGTTTGCATAAAAATAATATTGTGATCAATTTATTGGAAAGGTCAAGGTAGAAAGTTATTAGCCATCGGAGATGTGTGCTTTCAAAACCACTACGATTCAAAATTCACCATTGGTTGAGACGGAACGCTGTTAAAAATATTTGGCCTTGGAATGATAGGGTCGGAACTGACAAATAAGCGATTATTTAAAAAAAAGAGCAATGAAGATTCATTGGATCTATAATTGTTGTTAGAGAGAAAGACGTGATTTTATTTAAAAAAGAAAAAAAAAAAAAACTCTCGGTCATTTCACTTTATCGAAATTTATTTCACGTAAAAACATGCAAAACAATTTTAAATGTATTTTTCTAAATGTTATGCCTGACTTTTTTCCGTAGCAACGTTCCTGTAAAAGATTAAACTCCCTCTCTAATGTACTCACTATATTATAATTAATAGGGATATAATTTTACTCTAATTTATAAAATTTGATTACAATTCCTTGCAAAGGACTCAAATTCTATAAAACAAATTATCTGTACTTAAGATAAATTAATTACTATCCATAATAAATTTTCTTTTAACTATGTTACAAACATATATATATATATATATATATATATATATATATATATATATATATATATATATATATATATATAGACTTATGTGACAAAATAAAAACCCAACAATATTTTAAATTTCCAATATTTATTCTAATGAATTCCCCCCTTATACATAATACAAAAACAAAACAATAATCTTAATAAACTAAATAAATATATCTATAAAACAAAATTATAAATTAAACCTACGCTATTTAATTCTTATGTATATTTTATCTTATTATTACATTTTTCTTTTTGTACATTCCATTTCTTGCTTCCAATCACCAGATCTTGTTTACACACCAGTCCTTGTTTGTAAACACACACCAGTTCTTGTTTGTAAACACACACCAGTCCTTGTTTTAATAGTCCCTTTTCTTGACTTCGCTTTCTTTTATAACAAAATTGTCTTTTCAGAATATAATAGTTTCTTTTCTTATATATCAGTTCATGAGTTCCGTTTTCTTTATGACATATCAGAATAAGTATAAAATTTTTTTTTTTTTTCGTCACTTAGGACACAATTTCTTTCTTTTCGTTTATTGACGAAGCAACAAACTGCTTTTTCACTTTTGCCAATAATAATTTCATATGTTGAAACTTAGGAGATTTGATAATTTTATTTTGTTAATTTTTGTTTCTTTTTAGTTTCTTCTGTTCGGGGCTAAATTTTTATTACAATTTTTCCTGCAACAGAATAGGAAAACAGTTTTTAATTTAGCATCAGCTATTCAATCGATCTATATTAACAACAATCAACAATATCATGATTTACTAGACATAACAAAGAAAAACTTCTGATAGGGAATTAATTATTTCTTCAAATCTCTAAATTCGTTATTATTTTACAATTTACGTTAATATTAATTAAATCAAAATCTTGATCCAGATCTTATAATTTCTCACCTCTCCCGATTTAGTTTTACAGATGTAAAATCTCCTGTCTTTCTCAACAAAAAAATGCTATGTGCAAAGAGGGCGAACCCTCGTGTTCGTCGTCTTTTATAGTTCCAAGGCTAAATCTAAGGCTAAGGCTAAGGCACATACATTCTCGCTTTTCATTCCCCCACTGCTTATGAACTTCACTCACAGTTCCCTTTTTCTAAATAAACTTCAAATTTTGTAGAAAGTGATGTTGTCCAAATGCTTAAGATATATCATTATTTGAGTATTATTGTTTTCTTAATCTTTTCAAATTGTTACAATTTTGCTTGTTTTCCTCTCTCATTCTACGTACTTCAATTTCAGAACTCAAAGTTATATCTAAGCTTCAACATCCTAAGTATGGTTTTTTTCGGAACAAGGTAATGTCTTGAATATTTTAGAGGAAAGAATTGAATGGACCCAAAATCTTGCTTGACTTTGGTATAAATTTCCTTGAATCTCACGTCAATGGGAAATAGAACTTAACAAAGAGTTACGCTGAGCTCTGCTTACTTCAAAGTTTCGCTAGCACATGAAGCAATAGCGCCACAATAAGAAACCTAGTCCGCCCAAACGCACTGGCACCGCTACCAAAGCGTAGAGTCGTGAAAAATCAAGAGAAAAATAAGATAACTTTGTATTAAAATGTGCAAAAGGAAAAACAAAGATACCGCAAGAAACAGCACTTCGGGTATTTTCTAAAATAATTCTTTTGGAAAAGCACAATATAAATCTAGGAAATCTTTTTGTGTCTGTTCTATAGAAGTAAGATTTCGGAAATGAGTACACTTATTTCCAGCACCTCCAAACATGCTTTGAAATTTTTATTGAATTAAAAATTAACGGTTTGAGCCATTTACGTGTGTGTGAAACATATCTCTGTAAGCTTTGGTGATTCCCCGTGGTAATTAAGTTATTCATGGCATCAACTCGCAAGTGAAAATGATTTGTTAGAATCACACGGAGTTGTGTAAAAAGTGTAATTTTGAAACGTGAAATATTTCACCGGGGAAAACGCGAGGAAATTGAGACAAATGCCCGACAAACAAAATGTACAAAAATTTCTTTCGCTATGATGCAGAAAATGAAAAAAAATTATTTAATGATAATTTACATAGTATAGCGATACAATTATTCATTCCCATTCACTTATGAAAGACTAAACGAATGATAAGTCTTGATGACTAAATCCCGACGTTCCTAGATCAAACCGCTTCTTCTTATCCCTTTAAACTTGCATGTCATATTTGGTAAATAAACTTTGGTCTTCTTAGCAAAAGTACTGCAAATAAAAACACCATATACTATTATTTTTGCAATTTCGCGTGGAAAAAATAGCGATTGTTAAAGTCCGCAGTGATAATTGCCGTGGTCAAAAACTCTCTTCCGTCAAAACAAATTTGCTCGCTCGGTTTCGCAACCTATCCCAAACGTTTAGTTGCAATGCTGGTAAACATCACGTCATACCTTTGCCAGCATCGATTTTAATCCACACTGGTGCTTTTTTTTAATCTAGGCTAGTTTCAAAATATTGAAGAAGCAAGGCTGATGTAGACATACGTTGTAGCTTTATGTGACATTAGATTATTCAACTTTGCTGTGGGCCACTCGCTGAAACATTTGAAAGTGGTCAAGTAAAGAGAGAGAGAGAGAGAGAGAGAGAGAGAGAGAGAGAGAGAGAGAGAGAGAGAGAGAGAGAGAGAGAGAGAGAGAGAGAGAGAGAGAGAGAGATTAGAAAGCCTTAATCCTATGAATAAACTAAAAAATATAATACCAAAGATAAAGATGAATTGAAATTTGTGAGTATTGGGAAATATCTGAAAAGTAAACAAACACAAAGGAAAATAGAGAAAAAAGAATTACAAACACAATTGCTTTCTTGCCCTCAATGTCCAAGCAAAGCATCTGGAAACTTTTATTGAGAGGTTTCAAGTGACGTTACATTACTCTAACCCAATCCATCCCCTCAGACGATTTGTGAGGCTTCAAATTGCACCCTTTAACACAATTTTTCTCTCATATGATCAAATTTCTAGTGTTGTAGGGGTCTTAAGTTTCCTGCTGCCTTTGCGTGAAATAACTGTTTTTAAGTAGAGTGGACAAAAAAGTTAAAAAACAAAGAAATAGAAGTAAAAAAAAAACCACCTTACCAACAAGTTGTTAGTATGTTTTGGAGAAAAGTAGCGACATTTATATGTAAAACATTGTTAAAAATACATAATGAATTCAGTACTCTGCGTTTTTGGTGGGATTTTTTATATTATTTTTTGAGTATAAAATTGAGATGCACAGTGATTCATGTATTTGTTTTAATTCCTTTTGATCGTTTTCCTGTGCAAAATCACTGTAAAACTAAGTGAAAAGGGCGTGTGTCTTGCTCTAGAGAACCCAAGATCTTGGACTTCGTTGCACGTCTGGCTTGTTTTATAAGTTTGTATCATTGAGTAAAGAACAAGCAAGAGTGTGTATGCAGTGATCCGAATGACGTAAGATGACGTAACTAGGTGTGCGCTATGAAGGGAAGGGATTCCGCAATCTAGCAGTGTGGCTTAGCACTTCGTCATTTGCAGTGCAATAATTTTAACAAAGGATCTCAAAATCTGATTTTCAACGGAACAATATTATGACAATAATCTGGGAAGTTTTCGTATGGGTCAAAATCGACAAGTACATCTTTATAAGGTTATTTCTATTTTGCGACACGATACAGAATCTAGCTTTAGATCTAACTTTGAGTGCAGGGTAAGGTTGCCCTCCGCCATCATGGCGACCATAAGTAATAACCAAAAAAAAAAAAAAATCACGAACGACATCAGTCTGTTCTGTTCATTTTACCATAATTTACACCTTGTATTGGTTGCGTCAGGTTTTCATCTATTTGTGGGTTTATCATTCCAATGAGCGACATTGATTTGGTTGGAGAAATGTTTGAAGACAGTAATAAAGTGATTTCAGATGGGGGCTCAGCACTGGCTGATAGTCTTGACGTCAATCATTTAGGGTGGAAACTCGTCCGGGAGGGGATTCAGTTCCTTTTGACCCTTTTCGTCAAGGTGAAGAATTTGTTGCGATTATGAAAAAGATTATGAAAAAGAAAAAGAGAGTTGCTTCAACAAGACAGATAATTTACGCAGGAGTATTTAACACTCTACATAGCTAGATCGTTAAAAATACTGACGCATAATATGCGCATAATATACGCAAAAATACACAACTTTCGCCCCCTTCCTCACCCCGTTCCCCCAAAAAAGAAAGAAAAAAAAATCAAAATAAATCAAATCAAATCAAATCAGAGAAAATTAAATGGCGGCTCACGAATTATACAAAAAATCCGATTATTTCTCCGCATTAGATCCACCTAGAGGCTGTATTTGGAAAAGATGCCCGCAACATCCCCTAACCAGTCATCTGCTCCTCAAGTTTTCTGTCATAATCGCAAATTTGAGAAAAACTTAATTTAACTATAATCAGAATCCATGCAACTAACAAGAATGTCATTGCTACTCAATTTCTTAAAAAAAAGTTCTTGAACAGAACATCAATTGCGTCTAAATCTTAGAAACAAAAAAGTTCAAAACATCAAATGCAACAATATGAGATTTAATTACTTCAGACAAAGTGTGTTTTCAGAGAACGAACATTCTACTTTACCACTCAAAAGGAAGGAACTGCATAATTTCACAAACAAATTAAGCAGTGTCGAAAATGAAACCTTTATAATGGCTATTTATTTACTTTAATTAAAGCCACAGGAAGTAAATGGGCCGAATAAAACACATTCAATTTTATCTTAAATCTAACTCTTTTTTTTTCAATGGTAGAAAAATCGGACAGAACAGTCAATGCACTTTAATTTTGTTGTGACTGGCTTGCAATACCGTCATCGGTTTTTTGAATTTTGTGCGTGATTTTTTGAAAATCTTTCACCCTCTTTATATATATATATATGTATATATATATAGTTAGATAGATAGATAATACATGGAATAATGATTCTGAAGAAAAGGGCAAATGGTAAAAAGCGCGTCTACATGACGAAATGAGCCGAGTTATCTCCCTTCAACAAAGCAACTGAGAAAACATCAATTTTTATCCTCACAATCTGATATCTTTTAAAGCGTTTTTTGCGTCAGGTAAAACTTTCAAATGCATCCCTAGCATAGCAAAAGTCATAGAAATGTAATTTTTATTTCACAACCTTTGAAGAGACAGATGCAAGAATCTTACAACGCCGGCCTCACTGATTAAGTCGTATCATTATACTATTATTTCAGGCAAGGCCAGATTTATTTTCTTATCGTCTTTGTTTTGTCTGCTTGTATCATGCCTCTGACGGGTAAAGAAATTACTAAATTCAAGAACTAAGGGTATGAATGGAACTCGAGCGAACATGTCATTGAGATTGTTCCACATTTTACGTTCACGAATTTTCCAACAAACAAATCTGCTAACTTTCTTGTCACTTATCTAGATAGTTTCAATAGCCATCATCAAACTAAAATGTATAACAAAAAAGTGTAGAAACAGAAGTCTATAACCTGTGCTTCTTTGAATGACCCGGTTTTTTTCACGAATAGCCTACATAGTCTAAGGTGATAAAAACGTTTTCAAACATTACTCGAAGAAAAATTGGACGTTTCTGATATTGAGCACTATGTTTAAAATATTTTGTTTAAAAGATTTTGTTGTGGCGGCTACCATAAAACCTCAATTCTTAAAATATATAAATCTTGAATGTGACCCATGACTGAAAGTGAATATACCCTAAAGCCTATGATTTTTAGGAGAGCGAACAGTTCTAACACGCTTAAAAGGGTTTTTAAAAAAATACCAAGGAAAGCGAGTATTCGAGAATCCACTCTCGTTAAGAAAACGTCCCTTTATTGATAAGAAAATTAAATTAAATGAAAAATCGGGGTTTACTTTGAGCGGTTGCTGATCAGCCTGTTTCTTTCAGTATAATGAGGTGATCATTTTTTTGTTGTTTTTTTTTTACCACTCTAGTCCCCCTTTTCTTTCTTCGAAAATTCTTTTACCTAAAGTGTAATTTCCAACACTCAGGCTATATACTTTTATGTAACTACCATTCTAACTTGCTCTATTGACAGAATCGAGCGGCATCTTCGGATATAAGGTGAAATCACACGTCGTTAACGCCAAAGGCTAACAATTTAGTTTTCTCCTGTCCTGTCCTTTGGTTCTGCTTAGTTAATTCTCCCCTTGTTAGGTTGATTGTCATTCAAGTTTGAGGCAAGATAATTATATTATTTTTTTTTGATTGTATCATCTACCATTTCCATTTGATGTTTATTGTTTTTCGTTCAATTGGATTCATTTGTTTTGTTTGTTTTTTTTAAAGACGTTCATATCAATCCAATGAAAATTGTTTAAAAAAAAAAAAAAAACTTTTTTTTAAAAATTCAACAGCCGCGGAATCTAAACTTCTTCGATATAAGTCTTGTTTTCGAGATGAAATTTAGTAGTCCGTGAACATTTCACAGCTGCCGTTTCAATGCTATGGACGCCAGTAAATTTTTGCAAATGATGCTAAATACATCATACAGAGGTGTTAAAAATACGCCACAGAGTGAGTTTGGAAATCTTGGTTTTTTTAGTCACTCTGGCGTATGCAGAGTAAACCTTTACTTGATAATGACAATAATGTTGCAGAGGTTTAGAGTCTGTGATAATTTTTTTTTTTTGTCCTTTTGCTCTTAATCATCGTTTTGTTCCTAACTATCAGGGAAATCACAACATTCATCCCCTTTAAGAATAAGTCACTAATTTTGTAAAATGCAAGACTATTTACAGATTTCTAAAAAAAATAACATTTATTATGTCGGTTTAAGTAACTGCGCGGCTAAGAATTCCTGGAAAACAGTGCACTTTTATGCAATTAATGCGAAATTTCATAGCTTTCTAGTAAACGTTTATAAAGATCTAAAAACAAATAGGTAAAGTATAGAATTAGCCGATTTCTTTCATTCTCTTTGAGCTTAGTTAAAAAAATCTAGAAAGAAAGCGTCACCAAAGACCAGCAGGATATTTCCGTTTTGTTTTGCATTGTAACTAGTTAGCAGAAATAACTTTAAGGCATTGATCTAACTTTGGAAGCAAAAAGAAAAGAAAAACCATAGTAGCAGTTGAAACAAATTTACACAAGTTACATTATGAATTAGTTAACTGGATCTCTATCTTTTATTACGCAATTTTTTTCAGAACAGATGTTAAGTTTGACCAAGTAAATTTAAGTTTCTTATTTATTATGAATTCATATTTAGATTTATTGCTGACTACCCAAAAACATGTTGATTTAACGAAAGGTAATTTGCCATGTATGATATATCTGGTGTATAGCTAGTTACCTTAAAGCTATAGCCAGTAATATTTAACAATATTTGTTACAATTGAATCAGCCTACCAAGAAAATAGCTCTAGCATTATTATTTGTATTTTCACAACACCCTTAGCCTGCAGTATAAGTTCAGTTTATAAACACATATCCCTTCTCCTATTAGTACAATAGCTCTAAATTAGCGTGTCTTTACTCTTTCCAGAACTATGTCATTCCTAGAGAATGGGATCGGCTCTTTCCAGTCTGCAGTAAAAAGGTTCAAAAACAAGGCTTACTCATAGAATTGTCGCCTTCATTGAAAATACTGGTGGCAAGAAAAGTATCTACAAAACAGTAATCTCGGTTTGTCAAGCCACATTTCTTTCTTCTTACTTTGTTTAATGAGGTAGCATTCACCGATAAAAACAAAGATTAAAGTTGAATAAAATTGCAAAATGCTGCCCTCATTCTTCAGGATTGTTTTCTTGTTCGTAGTAGTTTTGGTTTGATTTTTTTAACCCTTCCCATTTCAGTCCACTTTACAATGAAAAAAAAAATTGACTTCCAGACAAATAAAGAAATACATAATAACAACATCATTAGCCTTCACAGATTTGATTTAAAAAAATTGCAAATTCTCAATCCTTTTTTTCTCCCATGGCCCCTTCCCACGCTAGGGCTCACAGCTTTGTCCACAAGGTCTAATCTAAGAAGACTTTTCGTGTTTTTTTGTCCAACTGGTTATTATTCCTTTTCTTCCCTCTAGACAGCGCCGCTTGTGTCCTGCCTAGCAATCCCTCCCTCATTTCCTACAACACTGAGGGTAATTACTCCGCGGTTGACTCTCGGACTTCTCCGCATCAATACCGGGGCTCAGCGACAAGCAAACTTTACATGATCAAGCTGTCCCCTTCCCCCATCTGGGTTTTTGGCCCGTCCACCGTCTTGGAGCAGAGCTTCAGCGCCTCGCGATTCCCTTTCTCCTGCTACTTGCCAAGGGCTTCATGAATACTGATAAGCCCAGCGGGCCCGTGCCGTCAGCACTGTCCGACCGCGATGGGTTTTCCTTTCCGTAATCTGGACCATCCCTTGTTTTCCGTACATCTTGTAGCCAATCTGACGAGGACCCTGAAATTGAGTCCTTTCAATTTAGAAGACCCATCTGACGATCTTCTGGTCTTAGACTTACGACGAATAACTCTCTCCCAATATTACTGACTTCTCGACGTAATCAGCGCGTTTTATGTTAATTACGTGAGGTCGTCACATCTTTTGTTCTTGTATTCAAGGTTGCTCGTATGAAGTCATGTATTGTTAATGATAATATGGCTTACTCATTTCCAAGTTATTAGTAAAAAATAAGTAGTATTTCGCAACAGAGAATAACCGCAGAAGGCTCAGGGACAGTAAAAAGATGTTCCTTAAATTTTAAGCGGGCGTAGTTACTAGCGTGGATGTGTAATGAAGAGGCTATGAGCTATGTCCAACTTTAAAGCTTTTATAATTGAGAGTGCTCGACTGTTTGTTTTTTTTTTTTTTTAAATACAATTTTCCCTATTGTGATTTCTAAGGGATAAAAGAAAAAAGAAGACAATGAAAGGCTATGTTATTCTAGTCAAGCTTTTAACTTTGTTCTTCACATAATGGAAGTTTGAAACCAGTCTGTTGATTCAACTTTTAAGTCAACCTTTAGAATAGAGCTTGGTTTTTGTGTTTCATGATCCTATAGAAGGAAAAAAAACAACTTTAAGTTCTCATCAAGTAAGCGCAAACTTTGGAGCAATTTAGTGCAATTAAAAAGTTTTTATTGAGTCAAGTTGCTCAACTTTGGTAAAAACAAAAATGAACTAAAAGTGTATAAAACGCGGTTATTGCGTGGTGTTTGATGAAACTAAATGAAAGTCTCGTGTTGCCAGAGCGGAGGTAGATTGTGAACTCCCCAATGGGTAAGAAACTGAACTCAGAGGACTCAATGAGAGTTACACCCCTTTCTTACTAAAACCCTCTGTAGCCTCGCGTCAAACCTGAAGATTCCGGCCACAGAGTCGATCCACTGCTTTGCATTCATCGATCACCCTCTCTTAACCCACACCTGCGATCATGCTTACCCGCAGTTGGGGCGAAAAATGTTTAAGAGTAACGCAAAGGCCACGATTGCTAATTATAGGTGCTGCGCAGCAGTAGGGTTAATCTAGGGGGAACTCATCTTGTACGCTCACCGAAACTGTTCTCTGAAAATAGTTCCCCTTTATCCCCTCATCCTTTATTCTCTGTCAACAAGTATGCTTTGGATTGTTTGTATTTTTTTCCTTGAATATTATCATAGCGCTTTATTTTTATACCTTCCGCGCTTTTACCTTTTAAGAATAATGAGAGAAAAATCTATAAGAATTACTGCCCTTTCGCTGCTTCTTATCTACTGCAACTGTGCCTTTCTCCTTTCTCTTTCTCATAGTTACTTTTCATTGCTTTTCATGAGGTTGAAGAATGGGCGTTCTTGATAAATAGATTCGATAACTTGAGAGTATTGTTCAAAACTTCAACATCGGTCCGCAATGTTAAGTTTTTTTTGGTCACATAACGAAAGAGATTGGTGTAGCCGTCTCTTTAAGTTTATTTAGATGTTATTCAAATATATTTTCGGCTCACATATAAAAACCGTGCAGGATTTTGTAGTAATGATAGAATTTTTCTCCACACTTTGAAGAAAGTTGAGAAAAACAATTTAGAGCAAAGCAGATGTTTTAAAGTACGAAAACCAAGCCTGTACCTCCCCTATTTTTCTTTTCTTTTGTTCCAGCTCTTCCTATCTGTATTGAAAGAGACACCATAAACAAATAGTTCCATGGGATAAAGACAGCTAATTTCAACTAACCTTTCTTCAATTACACAACGCATATAGAATTAAAAAACGACAATCCCAATGCGGTTTTCAATTGAAGAAATCTTTATATAATTATTGAATTCTTCTCGTGGGTGACAGTTGCGCGCCATTAAATTGAAGAATAACAACGAAACTGCCTTTCCAAGAACACACAGAGGTAGGAAGCTAAAATGAGATACATAGCTGTGTCCATCATGCGAACTATGAGTAGCTTATCAGATGTTCAAATCGTCTGGGTCCAATGTCTCGACTTTGCCCCCAACATGAGCAACGACGCGTCTTAACAAAATAGCCTTTAGTTCTAAGAGAGTATTGGCAATCGCGCTCTGCATCTTACAGAAGTCTAAAAGAAATAAAAGCTCGAGGGGAAAAATTAAAAAAGAAATATGTGTTCCGTCTTTTAAATGGGTGATAGAGGCTGAAAGCAAACGTGATGAATATGAAACTAGTTTATATCTGATCTCTGCTTATTGTGGATCACCGCCTACGTTAAACTTACATATATTGTTGTGATATTTATCGGCAAACGATTTGACAATAGGTACTAAAAACGCTTGCATCTCTATAGCAGACGATGCAGATTTGGAAAGAACTTTATTTAGCGCTGACTCAGAATTGTTGAATTTTAGATTGCGAATCTTTTTTTCCCCTTCCATTTTCTTCATAATTATTTATGATTTTAAGATGGTTTCCATTGAAACTGTAAAATTGAAAATTGAACGTCTTATTATCGTACCCGCGCCAACAATTATAAAATACAATCAATAGATAGCACAGTTGAATTTTCTAAAATTGTCAAGACCATTTAATTTAAAAAAAAATAAAGACACTTAAAAGCATAAATGATTATTTGAACTCGAATTAAGAGATCAATATATTAGACTGTTTACACACTTTTTGTCTTTTACGTTCGATCCAGACCTCTTTAAAAATGATATTCTCAAGATGCTGTTTTTCACAATCGACAATTGCTGCACTTTATCAGTTCTCTATACTAGAGATAGTAAATGTCTCGACAGGTCCAGAGGTCGCTAGCATTGCTGGCTGACTGTCAAATTAATGAATATAAGATTTTATCCCGCGGCCGTGACATTTAATTCTCAAGAAACATTTGTTCACCGTCACTGTCATAGCAAATATAATCACCAGGACCGCTTTGACACTGTCCTACTAGGACTTATCTTTTGGGTGGTAAAACTTCATACAACACCGCTCGTGAGGTCGATATATCTATCTTTTACAAGTAAAGAATTGACCAAAAGTTGCTTATAGCAATACCCATAGACGCGTCCTTTAAAAGAGACATTGGTTCTGAAAACTTTGATGAATGTCCTTTTCTGTCTCGAGAGACAGTAAGATTTGGTGCCTTAGTTTTATATAGAGCTGCAGCGGCGGCTGTGACTGGAGTCGGATCCTCCACGGACAGATTGTGCTGCATGTAGTGTAAAGAAAAATAGGTACCGCTTAAAACGCCGAGCTATGTCCTCTCATATCTCCGTCTTATAACTACTTTTCAATTTACAACAAAGGTTTAAGGAGGTGCGTATTTACTTTTGAAAGGTGAATATAAAGTTTGTAAACTTCACATCTAAGTCTTTAAACTGTATTTTTATTTCAAACTCAAGTTTTAGGAGGTACATGACATTGTATACTTTTTAAGCTTTTAAAACTGCTTTTATATTTCAAACTGAAGTTTTAGGAGGTACATGACATTGTATACTTTGTGAGCTTTTAAATCAGCGTTTATATTTCAAATTTAAGTTTTAGGAGGTACATGACACTGTATATTTTTTAAGCTTTTAAAACTGCGTTTATATTTCAAACTTAAGTTTTAGGAGGTACATGGCATTGTATACTTTGTGAGCTTCACATACCCGCCTTAAATCTGTTTCAAACTTAAGCTTTACAAGGTGCGTGTATACTTTGTAAATTTCATATCCACGTCTTAGAACTGCGTTTGTATTTCAAATTCAAGTTTTAAGAGGTTCATGTATACACTGTAAACCTCAAGTCACCGTCTTAAAACTGCGCTTACATTTTAGACGTTTTAAGTGGTGCATGTACGCTCTAAGTTTACAAGAGGGAAAAAAACATCTCACATGTTAAAGTACGGTTATATCCACCTAATAAAATTTCTCAGACTATGATAAGCTTCTCTCACCCGTACCGTAACTTTTTCTTCGATGAAAATTATCGAGATTGAAAATAGGACACAATCATCACTGTAGACCCAGAAACACTCAGATCCGCCCTTATCATTCAGTCCACAGAAATGTTGGGGTTTGCTCAGAGTTTGAGAAGGCGGTTCAATATTTTTTTCCATTATGAAAGAACCAAAAGAGAAAGGTAAATTATGTTACTTAGACGATAAGAAACTAACTAAAAATACAAACACACAGTTTAAGACAATCTTTCGAAAAGAATTCTTTTTTTTTTTAATTACGCCTATCTTTTTTTATCAAGTTGTAGATCATAATAAATATCACCCATTAAGACTGATGATTCCTTTCCAATTTTTTTTTTACCTATGCCAGCTAAAATGATTTTCAGATCATTTGTTTTTCAATGACTTTCTATTGTAACTAAGGTAAAATGGATGAAGCAGGGAATTAATTCGGTATTCTGAATTTATTGATATTTTCTGTCCTCAAAAGTAATGATGAGCCATAATGTTCATTGAATAGTGCTAAACTGTATATGGTACAGACTTGCTTATATTATATAGGTCTATTTATAGTTCAATTATTTTATTTTATTTTATTTTTTTCTAATTTTTCTCCCTTGAATAAAAGAGTCGGATAAAGTCTGAATCAGGATAACCAGATACCTTCTAACAGTGCGATATCCTAACTAGGTCATGCGGTTAAGGATTCCACCTGGAAAATGGGTTGTTAATTTGCGCATTTATCACTTTAACCGATTATTTCACCAAAGATAATAGCGAGTATTTGCAGTATTTTATCGCTGGCATGTGTAAAATGAGTGCGTTTATTATTCAAAACTGGTATCAAGGATACATTTAAATCGCCTGCTGTTACTTTATATCGGGTTGCGTTTGCCGCGTGTCTTTGATACTAAACAAAACGCACAAGTTATAGAAAAAAAAATTGACTGGTATCGTATATTTGAGAAATATACTATTTGTTTGGATTTCCTCAGAATAATAATAAGTTTATTCATTTGTTTATTTATTTACTTATTTTTACTTATTTTTTTATTTAGCTTCTTTTTTTTCCATCACGCGGCAAGGAAGTTAGTAGTTCTACTTTTACTGTTGCAAAACTTGAGATCTAGATTTAGTCGTTGGTGACTGTACTAAAATAGTTTTATTCTCATATCTCCGCAATAAGAGTTAGTTTATTTCATTTTCCCGTGATACAGAGGGGTAAAACTTGATATTCGGTTTAGTCTTTTGTGATTACATTGATTGGAACATTACTATTTCTTCTCATGTGTCAATGACATAATTATGGCAGCAATAACTCGGAATTAGTAAAACCTTCATCAATTCAAGAAACAATAATTGTGCATGTGACGCGCTTCAGAAAAGACGTGAAATTTGAAAAAAAGAAATTAACAAATTAAATTGTTAGGGAAGAAAAATAAATTGAGGAAAAAAAAAAAAAGCATGTAGTAGTGTAACCACAGCCCCCCCCCCCTCCCCCACACACACACAAACCACCAAAAAAAAAAAAACAAAAACAAAAACAAAAAAACACACACTATGAGATGCGCAAAACCAAAAAAAAGGATAAATGAAAAGAGTATCACAATAACACAAACACACACATATGTAAATCTAAGAACGCATTTTTTTTACTGCTTAAATGCTTTAAAATATTGAATGAAACATTTAAATATTTCCTAAATAACTGGTTGTGCCTGCCGACAGGCGCACGGCACGTGTGGTATTTTTTTTAATTCCACTGTCAGAGAGGGGCGGGAGCGGGGCGGGAGCGGGGCGGAAGGGGGTATTGGGCGGGGAAAGCACCACCGCCTGGCTTAGCACTGCGAGTCAGAACAGAAAGAGAGACATGGAGGAAAGTCTCTCCGCTCACTTTCTTCTCCACGTCTTATCTTTATTGCGGGTGGTCTGCTTCTCGCGTGAGACAAAACGAATATAAGACTCATCAACAACTTTGTCGATTTATAATCATTAAGCAATTTAATAAAACATAGGTTTATAATAGTAATAATCTTGGTCATGTTAAGATGTGTTTTTAAGTTGTTTTTCATATGTACGCAATTTCTTGATTAATAGCTTACCAGTTTTGATGAAGGTTAAATTTCAATTACAAAAAAAATGTTTTGAACATTTTTAAATGGACAATAAATGGACTCTGTTTTCCAACTTGCCTGCTTGAATTTTCTGGCTTTTGTCTCAAAACGTGTCAGTCATACAGTTTATCAGGTAAGTAATTTTTTTCATCTTTAAAATCTGTGCAAAAATGTTTTAAGTGTCCTATTCGAATTACATTTGCGAAAAACATAGTTTTGCGCAATTTAAATGAGGTGACACTGTTTCATAAATTCATAACTTTTCTTCGTTTTTTTTGTTTTTGTTTTTTGTTTTCTGTTTTCGGCACGATTATCCTACTTGTTGTACGACCCTTCCAACAGGGAATTACTACTTAACATTGGAAACATTGTCCTGAAAAAAAAAAACAATGTTTTTTATTACAATTCATGTTTCTGCACGCATCCATACACACATTTTTATATTTGTTAAGGTCTTACTTTCCTTGTAACAATTTTGTGACTGTTTCTCAATTATTATTTTTTCTGTTTATACGTGTGTAAGGAAGTACCTACAACAAAATTCTCAAGAAAAACTATCTAGGGCAGCTGTTGCTTTGTCTTATCTCTGAGGACCATGCGATCAATCAATCACAACACATATCTTTCTCTTTCTTTTATTTAGTTTTTTTCAGACGCGCTTTAAAGCCAAAGTTCTAAAACTTTATTGTGTTACCGATTACCACCAGTCGTTATGCTATGCATAACTTATTATGCCAGTAGCTTGAAGAGGCAAGTGTAACTGCGTTCCCTTACGCTTCGTTGAATATGGGAACTCTGCAGCGCTTGCATATTCGTGCATTTTCATTTCCTCTTTCTCTCTCTCTCTCTCTCTCTCTCTCTCTCTCTCTCTCTCTCTCTCTCTCTCTCTCTCTCTCTCTCTCTCTCTCTCTCTCTGTCTCCATTCTTAACGTCTTCCCGTCTATTTATCTGCCTTTCTCTTCCTATCTGTTTTTATCTTCTGTTTTTTCTCCAATGCCTTTACCCTTTGTCTCATTTCCTTCTTGTGAGCTGAAGACGTTTATCTCTCTGCTTTTTTCTGTGGGTCAATCTTTGAGCACGCTCTGTGTGTGAGTCTCTCTCTGATCTACTCTGTGTTTTATTTCAAATTTTACCTTCCAATCTCTCCATATCACTCTCTCTTTCTCCCTTTCTTTGTTTCTCTCTCTCTCTCTCTCTCTCTCTCTCTCTCTCTCTCTCTCTCTCTCTTTCTATCTATCTCGCTCCTCTCTCGATCTCTTTTTTAAACCTAATTTTCAGTAACATCACTCCCCATTTAAATCTTCTTTCATTTTATCAATTTTTCGACGGGAAATACATTGCCCTCGTTATACATGTACATAAAATTGTAGGCATGAGCAAAAATTTAGAAGGAAAAAAATGAAAAAAAAAATTACCAGAAAAGGATTTAAAGAAAGAAGCTTATAGAATACCAATCAAAAATTGAATATTTATTAATAAATTGTGCACCAAACTCAGTTTTCGTTTTCAATCCGGTAAGAACTGATTGTTAGAAAACTTAAACTTAATTTCAATGGCTGGTTAGTTTTCAGAGTGATTTCCAACTAAAAGCATCAGTAAACACCTCTTTATACTTTGACGACTTGTAACAAACATAGTTCACTCGTTTAAACAAAACAAATGAGAGGAAAATTTTTGGAGAGGGAGTTAATCCTCCTCAAGGTGACTATTAAAGAAAAAATTAGACTTTGTACTTTCGAAGCAACGGTGAGAATTTCCATAAAATACGGAAATCAATTTATCTTTCTCAAGCTGTCTCATACATTTTACGAGGAAGAAGATTAAATCGACACAAAAAAATATAAAAATAAGGGAAGATTTATTTATGAATTTCTTTTTACTCAAATAAAGATGTGAAAAAGACTTATCGCAAGAGCAGCAGGACCAAATCGGAACGTTATCGTTTCTTATCCCTCCCCCGTTGACATTCGCCCCTGATTTATCTCCACCCTGGCATGGTCAATTAACGGGCAACATACGGTTTTAGCTTTGCGCTCTAAATTGGTGGAATTTGTACTCGGCCTTTGTGCACTGAATTTTCTAAATCGTGTATAAAGTTGGCCCGACTTTTCCTTCAACATGTTTTTTTACCGTTAGGAGAGAAAGGGAGTAGGGGAGGGTGAAGAAAAAAAAGGGGGAAAAGGGGAGGGGAGGGGGGACATTTCCTAACTAACGCTTTTCACATCTGGAATTTGTAACATGCATCCATCACAATTTTCAAGGTCAGGCCAAAGAAATTCTGTTCGCTTTCGCGTTTATAGTCAGTGTTGCTTTGGAAACCTCGAATGCTGGACTTAACACCTTAGAATAGGTTAGTAGCCACGTCCTGTTTTGTTCGGGTCTCGTGAAAATAGGTGACATAGCAAGCTTTTCATCTACAAACTTTAGTATCAAAATCAGAACCAATGAGGCGCAAATCGGAAATTTTAATCAAAAAAAGGTATTTGAAAGAAATGCTATCTTTTACTTGTATTTCAAAGAAAGAGAACAAAATCATATCGCCTTTGATCATTCTGTTGAACACGTGCAATTTTCACGGAGAAGAAGTTAAGAAAAGGCATTGTTCTAAATGTTATCCATTTAAAAGTGATGTGTGTGACATGCGATCAGATACAAGAAATTTACTGTCTTGAAAATTTGAATAGAATATTTTAAAATGTACTGACTAAAGACTATGCTTGTATGTATAAATGGAAAATGTTATTAACAAGAAGCGTGTAAAGGTGAGCACAATTTTGCAGCATTAACAAGAATAAACAAAATAATTATACCCATGTGTAAATAAATTTAAATGTTCCTTAAATATATAAACGAAAATTGTGTAAGCATTTTAACTTAGTAAAAATTGTGTAAGCATTTTAACTTAGTAATAATTGTTAATTAATCATACAGCCGTACTTTCTTTTACAAGGCATTGATGAAGATTCAAAGCGACCGCTCCCAACATCGATAAATACACTCAAATATTTCCCATACAAAAAAAAATTAAATGTTTTTCTATAAAGTATTTTATAAATTAATAATAAAAGAAGTCTGCAGGGTTTTCGTTTCAAACCGTTCATTCTCCTGTAAACATGCTCTAACTATGCTTTTGCCTATCTTCCATCCGTCTTCACAATGAACATAATTATTTCTTAATTTTGTTTTGTTTTGAGAGTTAAGGTTTGCTTGGACACTCACTAATTGAATACGAGAAAACACACCAAAAGATATTCTCAAAAAACATTTTTCTTTTTCCTTTTTTTTTTTTTTTGGAGCTTTGAGCAATCCAAACACTAGGCGATTTTTTTCAGGTGTCTGTTCTTTTTCTGCATTGTTAGCGATATTTTTATACTTATTTGTTCTTCAAGATTTTTCCTCTTTTCTTTCTTTGCTCCTTTCTAAATTTTCTATTCTTAGAATGTTTATAAGCTTTGATCAGTTTTATCTAGGAACCAATCTATTATTGTTTTACTTTTTATTTGCAGCTATGAGTAAATATCGTGCTCAACATTGCAGTCATTTTGCATGCATCAATTATAATAAGTCTATAAAACATCTATAATTTTTTTTCTACACTCCGTCAGAATTTACCTCTCTTCCTTTTGTTTTTTAAATGCCCTCTTCGTCGGTTCAACCCGAACGTTTGCTTGCTACCGCTTAACTCCCATTTGAACCAATGTTTGCTCTAAATCAACCCATTGCCAGCGACAAAAATGCATAGAAAGTGTCATAAAAATGTCTCATTTTGCCGCAGCGCCGTATCCTGAAGCATGGAGGAAAACACCGGCTAACCGTAATATGCGGATATGAATAGATAAAGAAGCTTCCCTTGATCTTCAATTGTCGCCGATCTACATATTATTGTATCCATATTCCCTGCGAGGTGAAAACAAAAATATGGCGCCATATTTATTTTGATCTGGTGCAATAGCCATATTGTTGTAGTAAGAGCTTTTTATTTGACAGCTAAAATATTTCTATAATGTGTCCCACCATTTCGTACGATGCTGCCATGTAGAATAATGGTTCATTTGAATAGTAAATAGTACCCTGAATACAACTATTTAAAGGAGAAAAATGGGTCTTTCAAATTAGAAAAGAATAAAACGCAGGGACTTACTCACTTTTCGAAAATGTAAGCAAAAAATATGAATTCTAAAAGCATTGAAAAGTACATCGCAATCTCTTTCTATGTATAGCACTGACGACAGGCTAGACTTAAGGGGCTCAATAAAATATTCTCGGTAAGTTCCATATTTCTTACAATCTCCTTAGTGATATCTAGAAGTGGTTCCGAGACATTTTTTTTCACGTGAAATAGAGGAACTTAGTATGAGTTCGGACAATGGAAAAAGAGATACAGATACTCTTACATATATACTATTTTCAAGAAAAGTTTTAAAAAATTTGCAACAATAGCAAGTATTAGAATGAAGCTTATTAGAATAATAGTTATTTTCTTGGTAGGTATTAAACGCGCCATGAGAGGGTTGTAATTTTTTTAAATTGATTTGGAAAAAAACCCAATATTATGGATTCGCCATATACCATTGAAATATCTTATGCCATTATAACAATGAAGACTACTATAAAATTCTAAAAAAAAAAATTGGAAGAAATTGAGTTCTAATAAATTATACCTACAAAATGACATCTATTCTTTTAAGTTTTCGAAATATGTTATCATACCCGCTTGTTTTCTTATTCTCAAAATATTATATTTTCCAACCGGAGGCTGGGAGGCTGCCGATTTTAAATATGTCACTTAAATCTTATCTGGTTCCGCTTTGATCTGACTCAAATAAACAGTCAAGAAAAAAAAAAAAAAAGAAAAAAAGAAAGAAAAATCGCGTGCTTTAACTCTTGATGTCTTCATTTGAATCAATTTTGAACAGCAACTCGACCCAAACATCTTTCAGCGAATGTTTGCTGTTTCAAATCTATCTTTTTTTCAATATTGTTTACGTTTCGCCTGCGCATGTAGCATACGACCTTCAAATTTTGAAATCGCACATTCAACTCTGATTATTTCTCTTTTCTATAAGAATTTTCCTGTCTGCACTTTTTTTTTACAATTCAGCTTTCAATATTGTTACAGTTGCTTACATTTCTCTCGAATTTTTCCTGCATAATCTACTCGTGCTTTCATTTATTTATTTTTTTTTTATATATTTTGGCGCTGTAATCTTCTCAGGGAGGATTTATTAGTTTTACACTTGGCATTTTCTGGTTGTAAGAGGAAAAAATGCCACTTCTAGATTTGAACATACGCATGTTAAATGGTCTATAGAAATCCTGAAAAGTGTAGCAGTCAATTGTGTTTTTTAATCATGAATTCTAAGAAGTCGCCGTGTGTCTAATTCTATGAAGCGTTCAATTTGATATTTTTTTTCTGATTTTGCTGATGCCTACGCGGCATGGAAAGAGCGATGGATGATAAAATTATTGAGAAGTGGTCGATACAATTAATTTTAATATCTGATATTTATTTGGTGAGGATATTTGTTCAAACTTATTGAGTGTTATATTGAGCACCATCTGTATCAGGTATTCGATGTGCGTTATTGTTTTAATATCTTCTTTAATACAAACCGGTGATATAAAATTTCAAGATGTTATCATATCAAATTGATTTATTCATTTCTTGTGAAGTCCATGTCCTTTGTGTATTTAATTTCCTTTGGGATCGTCTCGTTGGTGTTTGAGATAGACCGCGGTTCGTCTAATATCTTTGAGAGCTTGTTTCAAGCACGCAATAAAGATTACTTCCCTTGTCTGCCTTGGGAATACAAAATACAAATATTGGTGACGCATGGTGTATTGTGCATTCCTTTCCATCTATTCATATGAATGTTGAACTGTGTATCTGTCCAACGGCTATTCTTCAAGGATATATCGATCAGCTCTATTTTTTTATAATTTAATATTCTACTTTTTTTTTTATAAAATTCTCTGAAGGAAAATCTTTTTTAGTTACTGATCTGTATTCTATCTTGCTTCGCAAGACTTGAATAATTCTAATCATTGACTTGTGGGTGCTCGAAATTTTGATATGTGAAAAAGAGTGTTATGGGTTTCGTTTGCTCTAAAATCTCTTTTATTTTTTCAATAGCCTAGCTTATAAGAACTACATGTACTACTCTAAGCCAACAGTATGCTCAAGTTTAGAAGCAAGGAAAGGTAGGTTCCAAATAAAATAAAATAAAAATCTTCAGGGTCATTTCTTGAACAGAATCGTATTTTATAAAATATAAGATGAAAAAAAAATTAATGGTTGTTTTATCCTTTCTTATGACATGCGTCAACTTGAATTTGCATATTTTCGTAGGAAATCCCATGTAGGCATAACTAATGTTAATTCACCCATGCATAGAAGATAACTGATTTTTGCAATAATAGTTATGCATACCTTATAATCCGATGATGACAGTAATGTAGCATCATATCATTCAAATTTTAAAACAGTATGAGAGAAATTAGCTAATTTTATAAAATCATAAATTGTTTACAGCATATTAAAACGGACATTTTTTGATTGTACGTCATAGGCTTAAAGTGGGCGTGAAGATGATCTTAAATTTGGTTGCTAATTATTATTTATATATCATCGTACTATCTATTTGCGGCATTTTGTGGTATTTTGTGCACTAATTAACATAATTTATATTTCCGGTAGCACATTTTCAAATCCGATATTTCAATGTGTATGGATGCTAATTTTTACAATAAAATGATCCTGCTATAGAATCGTTCCGTAGACATAGCAATCTAAATCCCTATTAATGAGTTTAATATCTGTAACAATTTTATCATTTTCATGCAAAACCATGTTTATCTGTACGGCTTGATGAGAACATAGCCATCGTCTCAGTCCAGATTTACATCACAAACGGTAAGGTAAGGCCAAGACAAATACCAAATATGGAAAAATACGTGAGGAGATGACTACTGAATAATCTCAAGATTGAGATAATAAAACTCTCCCAGAAAAAGAAATTACTCATATATAGTATTCAACCCTCAAAAAAGAGATAATGAATAAAAGTAATACTATTACGACTTGGGTAAGAAGATTGTAACTTTGCTCAAAATAAAAATCACCAACCTATATTTGAGTTCCGAGGCATCAAGGGTAGTAAAGTTTGGTTCCTGTTTCATCAAGGTGTTTAGAACCAAGAGTGATATCATACTAGATTTCATATTAATTTTTTTAACCTCATGACCACTGGATATTTCGAGACAAGTAAATCAAAGTCGTCAATTAAGTTCAAGTTTTTGTTTTGTTTTGTTGTTTTTTTTTTTTTTGTTGTTTTTTTGTGCTAATTCTAACGCCGCACACACCTTACGATAAAAGGCTAACAAGTTAGACTGCTTGATTGGTTACTAATAAAGCTTAACCTCTCTATTATTAAAATATTCCAAGGGATTTTTTGCGAATTGAACTAACAGGAATCATTTCGCTGAGGAAACGGAAAGAATGAGACTTCAAATACATTAATTTTTAGTGACAATATGAGACTCGAACTGCCCAATGAAAGTTCAAAACAGATATGGAGAATTGCAAGCAGCGAATGTCAATTACTTCATTTTCCAATGCTTACTTCGAGAGTTAATGACACAGCTGTGTATAAGCCGGATTATCATATTTTATAATAAATTTATCTCAGTGAGTGCTCTTCTTCATGTTAAGAGAACAGTTACTGCGGATCACTTTAACACACCTGCAATAATCTCACAGTTCTTCCAATTTGCGCAAAAATAGGAGGGTCAAATAATTATGAAAAGTGGATAAAAGTGAGATGTTGCTGCTGGCTTAAAAAGAAACTTTAAACCTCAAGCCACTGATTCTTCCCTTAGGTTCATATCTAGATCTTCAAGCTGTCCTATTGTTAATATGATAAAACCGCAAAAGTCGTTCAAATGCCTCTAGCATTCCGTTGGGATGATAAAGTAATTGGCGATTTTAGTACAATATTGCTCAGTATAATTAAAGTAAGTTCGGCAGTCATACGTTTGTTGTTGTATATAATAGTAAAGTTCTCAGTATGACGATATATACTGTTGCTCCTGTGAGTGAGGTAAGAAAGCAAGTTATAATTTAAGCTCAGAGGATATTTCCGAATAGTCTTAGGAAGGATAAGTTTCAGTCCCACCGTTACAGCAAAATGTAAATCAAGCGAATGCGGTGTTTGATCAAATAAGATAACTTTGTAGAAAAAAGAAATTTGATTATTTTATAGTTTGTCAACAAATTGATTCTTTACCTCTCCCATCACGAAAATTGACCCAAATACATCCGAAATTCTTGAGCAAAGAAAGTTTATAGCATAATCTTAATGTTGTTGTGATTGCATGTTTTGTAATGATATAATTTTTCAACACCATGTTCTTTGTAAAAACGATTTTAAAGTGTATGAGTGCATTTAGCTAATCTTTTTTCAAAAAGAGCGCCTTGGAAATGATATGCATATTTTTATAATGACTATTGTTTTTTTTTTAATATTATTATTATTATTATTATTATTATTATTATTATTATTATTATTATTATTATTATTATTATTATTATTATTATTATTATTATTATTATTATTATTATTATTATTATTATTATTATACTTTTGAAGCACTTAAAAGTGTCAGCTCCTGAGGTCATCGAGGGTCCACGGCAAAGCTCGACTCTGTGTAGGAGGCTGCCAAGCAGATCCAAGAATATTCGCGTTAATTGTGAACTACCTAGAGCCATCAGTACGAGAAAAAATAAAACAAACTGAAAATTAAAAAAAAAAAAAAAACCACAAGGACTCACAATTTATTTTGTAGGGTTGCTAGGTAACTGAGTCGGTAAAACGCTTGACTATAGCATTGATAGATCTTGAGTTTGAATCCTGGCTTGTAACTTTGATTGCGCGACGGATCTAAACCGGCCTTTTTTTCAAGGTTTGATAGACCTAATGATTTTTGTCTGAAAAGAGATTATAGTGTCATTGCACTTAATGGGTGCCTCTAAGGTTGCTGGTGATGAAATAAGCAGCTATAGTCCCCTACTGTGACTATTTGTTGCGATCCTAAAACGCTGATAGCCTAGAACAAGTTCAGGATCTAGTCCACCAAAACAACCGAAAGCGTTACATACAGAATTAAAATCCCAGTATGGTAGAGCCAAAATATTTGTCGGTCAGTCACGTCTATACCTTTTATTAATGATGGTATAACTCGCAAAGCGCAAATAACAACATCTGCACTATGACTCTTCGTGCAGATGTTGCTAGGAAACGAAATATCATATCAATGTACTTATAAATAACAGTATAGTCGCCTTAAATAAGAAGCATACATTCGATATGGGATTATTTCTGGGGGTACATTTCTATTTTTTAATTTCTCTTTACACCTACACCTGTTTTTTCTATTTGCTTTTATTTTATTCCAGCGAAATTAAATTAAAATAAGGCAAAACAAAAAAAGAAAAAGTTTTATTTGGAAGCGTTACGGAAAATAGTTATTACATCAACAGTCTCACACCTTTAAATTGAACTTAACTCTTCAGTGCGTGTCTCGTCTACTGAAATATATTAATTAAAAGCTCGATCGTGATCAAAACAGGAACTGATAAAAATTCTTTTTGTTGTTGTTGTTGTTGTTCTTCTTCTTCTTCTTCTTCTTCTTCTTCTTCTTCTTGTTCTTGTTCTTGTTCTTGTTCTTGTTCTTGTTCTTGTTCTTCTTCTTCTTCTTCTTCTTCTTCTTCTTCTTCTTCTTCTTCTTCTTCTTCTTCTTCTTCTTCTTCTTCTTCTTCTTCTTCTTCTTCTTCTTCTTCTTCCTCTTCTTCTTCTTCTCCTTCTCCTTCTCCTCCACCTCCTTCTCCACCTCCTCCTCCTCCTCCTCCTCCTCCTCCTCCTTCTTCGTCTTCTTCTTGTTCTTGTTCTTCTTCTTCTTCGTCTTCTTCTTGTTCTTGTTCTTGTTCTTGTTCTTGTTCTTCTTCTTCTTCTTCTTCTTCTTCTTCTTCTTCTTCTTCTTCTTCTTCTTCTTCTTCTTCTTCTTCTTCTTCTTTTTCAAGCTATTTTGGAAGACAGTACCATGTTAACAATCCGCTCAGCTAACAAGACACGATCTATATTGAAAGCTAACATAACATTTGGTTATTTCTTGCAGTTCGATCAGCTCGTTTAGTTTTCAATAAGATCTTCGCTGCGTCTTAGCTCTCAAAACATTTCTTCCTTGAGCATCATTAAGTTACTGTAAAAGATAAAGATAAAGCTTCTGTAGGAGTATAACTTAAAAAAAACAACAAAAACTCGTTATTTACATCATGAATGTACATTGACTACTCAAGCAGCTGGTTTCAACATAGCACAGAGAGCAGCTTCGGGCTGAAGAGAGTTGAAATTAATTTACAATGCTCAGGCATGGTTGAATAATTATCCAACTCAAGTTATAGATCTAACACTATTTACCATGGCAATTGAAGTACTTAGCATTTTACGTGAAAGAGTTCTTCTAATGGTACAAAGCAAAACAGAAACGTTGAAAAGAAAAGCAAATTTCAAAAGATAATAATACTAACTTTAGAATAAATGAATCCATAGATATGTTCCATACTGACTAAAATAAATCAATTTTCAACACTTTTGACGAATGCGATCAAATATTTTGCAATTATATGCTTAATGAAACACTTTGTTTGCCCATTCTGTATTCGAAGCTGTAAATAGAAGTCGAAGAAAACAAAATAGAAACTCTAGATTTCTTCTGCATAAACTTTATGAATGAGTTCCCCAAACGATCTGCGCCAGTGTATGCATCAACAAATGTATGGAAACTACAGGATGGTCGAAAGCTTATGCATTTAATACGGGATATGATTTATCGGAGAGGTTTAAATCTTGCTTCATTTAATAATGGTCTTAAGTCTTTGTCTCCTAGATTATGCTGGAGAAGAAATGACACATTTTTCTTCATCAATTCGATCCTAGAAATGACTTGGCTTCGTATATCGATAAAATCTGAAATAATCTAGACTTTCAAGCAAATAACAGTTGAGATATGAAAGCTTATTATTGTGCATTTAAGGGCGAAATTGAAAATGCATTATTTTTTTTTCTTTGTTTTCTTGGAATAAAATATTATCCGTTTTTTAGACTAACCTCAACTTTCTGCCCGCAAAATTCTCAAATACCTAAGACGTCAATATTCAGAGGAATATTTTTTTTTTGGAAACAAAACTAGTGCTACCCAACACATTTTTGAGATTTTAAAATAAAGTCGGTTTATGGCTAAAACGAAACACTAAAAATGTTTTGCTATATCGCAATCAAGTGAACTCTCTCTGGTTTTTATACACATTATTGAGAGAGTTTGCACCTGATTCGTTACGAGACCTCGCGTCAAAGCTTAATGTTCAGATTTTGTTGAATTTTATACCATGCTGACCCTGTCAGGGAATCTGCCGTTTTACCTCTTTCGCAAAACATTTCAAATTAATTTTAAAAAATCGCTCAGTGCGATATGCCCTCTGCAGAAAATACATTTTCAAATATAGTCTTTTTAACTTTTTTAACTTAATAAGTACACACGTTTCGATTTCTCAAAAAATATTTTTGGACACGTCTCTGTAAGGGCGGTGAAAAATAAAAATACGAGTTGATAGAGAGAGAGAGAGAGAGAGAGAGAGAGAGAGAGAGAGAGAGAGAGAGAGAGAGAGAGAGAGAGAGAGAGAGAGAAATTGTAGATGTCAGAATAGAAGTGTAACTGATTATGGTCCTTTTAGCGGACTTATCAAGAAAGAGAGAGAGAGAAGGAGAGAGAGAGAAAGAAAGAGAGAGAGAAGGAGAGAGAGAGAGAGAGAGAGAGAGAGAGAGAGAGAGAGAGAGAAAGCGAGAAAAAAAAGACAGAGGAAAAAAATTAGTAAAGTAGATTGATTGTGTTCTTTGCGTGGTTAAGAACATTTACTTTGCCAGCAAAAATTATGAATATTCAGACAAAATTGATCCTTCAAACTTTTCATACCGCATAAATAATATTCGTGATTGCATGTTAGTGCTCAAACGTAACCTTTGCGATATTTAATCTATCAGGGTTTGAACGTAGAGGAATCTGACGACCGCAAATGGTATTCAGTTCCACTTTCTGTTTGTGCGGCTTCTCTCAGATGACTAGCATGATACAAGGTTGGCACAGGTTTTTGTAATAAATATTCCCAACCCAAGAGGGAACTGACCGTTGTCCATCATTGATCTCGATTAATGATAGCACGGACCAGTCCACCAAGATTGATATTGGTATGATGATCAAAAGCGAGATTCAGGCCTCTTCCTCCTTGTCACACGAAGGTTATTTAAGATTTGTACTTTGATTGCTATCAGTGCACTTGTACGAATGAAGAAATGGGACATATGATCCCAAGATTCATTTCATTTTGATTATTTTTATAACCCTTGTTGACTCGTCTCTGTACTCCGGAGTCAATTGGAGATGGTAACGTAGAGGCTATTCAGAGTTTAAAGGTCAAAACGTGTACGATGATTCACAAGTGAGGCTCATCTTGTACAAAAGAGCACGTATTACTCCTTGATTTATTCATATTTATAATTGGACTTTTTGCCTATTTTAATTTATTTCTATTGTTGCTTTCGAACCGTATGTAACGTTTAAGATCATACTCATAGATTAGAATGAATTGAAAGAAAAACACCAAGTAAGATACAAACAGAACGTCAAACTTGTTCAAACCTTTATTTTGTGATGTGATTCCAAGAATGATTTTTTTCGGTTTTAATACTCTTTGTTCATTGCTATAGGTCCTTTCGAATCTAACGTACAAAGCGAAGTAATGTCCAGGATTTGCTTAGACTTAGAGTAAAGAAAATCAGATGGACAAGAGACGCTTAACCAACTGACCGCCACTCGTACCTATCGTGGTCTCCAGCGCTGGGGATTCAGACTAGAAAAGATTATTTTGAGTTTATTTAGTGTAAGAAGTAGGGCAAAGTTTACCTGAGTCATCAGATGAAGATCGCAGTGACAACATCTCTATAGCAATGGTGCCTTTTTTATGTTTACTGTAGTAGATTCTGGATCAGGGAATTCTCTTGGGGAATTTATAAAGAGCTGCTGGTGCCCGATTTTTATTTTGTTGTACTCGCACAAGTACTAGAGTGCTTGTAGCAGCGTCTTGTGATTTCATTTCTGTTGTGACCCCTTTTTATCGGTAGATCGAGGCCTTTTTGGAGCTATTTTGAAAAAAAAAATGAGATTTAGCCCAGTGCATGTGGTAAATAGCGCATTTTCGTTTTAGCTATGTTTTCGGCAAGATCTAAAATTTCAAGAGATGTAATATTAGTTGCAGCAGAGTTGTGTTTATAATTAGGGGGAAAAAGTTATGGAAGATGGGAACAGAGATATTTTACCGCAAAATAATACTTCCGGCGTCTTTGTAATGTTTCCCATTGATGCATACAGAGGCCATGATTTCAAACTATGCGGCTTAACTCTTTGTGAAACCACCATGACCAGGCACGTTATGCGTTAATTTGAAAGATCGCAATTTCTTGTTTTTTTATGTGAAAAACTAGACTGTTTTAACTGGTAACCCTTTGAAACAAAATATCCGAGTTACCGATCTAGTCTTTAGCTTTCTATCACGGCGGAGAGAGAAACTGGAGAGGGGTTGGATCGAACCACAGAGAAACAAAGATCTTAAAGCTAATCCACCTATTATGTTCTCCGATACTGGTCGGACATAAAGTAATACTCTCGCGATTACACCCGATGGCCTTTAGGGTTAGTTTACAGGCCAAAGTCATTGTCATTCTACGCTTTGTTGTAGAGTATCCATGCTTTGATACATGTAATATCGCCATGCTAACATCATCGCTCATTTCTCACAAGTATATGCTTTGTCCATTATTTTAATTTTAGAAGCAACTTAAGAAAAAAAAATACATTTACACGCTGAAAAAAACTCTTCTCACTCTTGATACTCGTGTCAATATGCCGGGGCTTCATAATATTACCTTGAACAACATAAAGTAGTTGTTCTGTTTATATTAAAATTTACTTAAATAAATAGTAGATAACTGAAATAATCTCTGCTTCTTCCAACTCAATAGTTCCCACTACAGAGGCTGAAGATTGGTGATTGGTGAAAGATAAAAGCTGTAAAAAATGAACGGGTGGTATAAACTTTTTGTATGCTCTTAGAGAAGAAGCGGGTATTTCACATGTTCCACATGGCCACCTGTAATTACTGCAGACATGTCTTCGAGCTGCCAGCTTTCTCTCATTGGCTTGTTTTTAGCTCTGTACGTCCCAACTTCAATGCATGTGGGGTCCTGACTACACAAGGCAGCCCACTGAACGTGCTTGCGCATTATAGTGGGCTTCAGTTGAACAGTAACGAAGGAAGGAGAGGGTATACAAAAGAACATGGAGTGGTTTTAAAAAAAATTCCTCATGTCATTGCTGTTCTCCTTCTTTCTCTTTTTACTTTTTGTCTTTCACTCACGTCTTAGTAATAGTAGTAGAAGTAGAAGTAGTGGTAGTAGTAGTAGTAGTAGTAGTAGTAGTAGTAGTAGTAGTAGTAGTAGTAGTAGTAGTAGTAGTAGTAGTAGTAGTAGTAGTAGTAGTAGTAGTAGTAGTGTAGTTGGTAGTGGCAGTAGTAGTTGTAATAGAATTGCAGTAAAAATAGTAGTATTTGTAGTGATAGCCGTAGTAATAATAGCAGTAGATTGTTGTTCTTGTTCTTATTGTTGTAGTAATAGCTGCAGCCCTAACAGCAGCAGAAATAGTTGAAGTATAAGTTCAAATAGTAGCATTATGGGGAAGAAGAGGAGGAGCAAGATAAAAAGGATTAAAGAGCAAAGTGAGGTAACACTAATTTGACGTATATGGCAAAAAGTTGTGCAAGCTAATATGCTCATGCATAGATTCTATCCTCAAACCTTGCCATCCACATTAGTGCTACTGCAAGGATTAACAGAACTGCAATTTTGATCAACTCACCTTTGATGGATTTATGTCAACCTTGACGGTTTATGTTTCATCTTTTCTTTTCATTTTAGTTTGCAAATGGCCAAGTTCTTTTATCTTTGCGTTTTTGCTTGTTTACGTCCCATCAATATTCTCCTGTGGTTGAACCATCGAAACAAAACTGCCTTTTATATGGAGCTCACACATAACGTTAATCTTTTTTGCGAGGAGAGAAAAAAAATAATTCATATGCTTTTATCTCCACTATTTTTTTTTCGTGGAAGGGGAGAAATTGGTTTTATATTAATTATATTAACAAAACGTGATAGAGTGAGAAAGGAAATTGAGGAACAAAAAAAAAAAAAGAAGATTTTAGTGCTTTTCGCCTCTTTATTCTAAAAATAAATTCAAAAAAGATTTTAATGGAAAAGAAAAGACGTTCAGCTTTAATCTTTGCCTATTTTCTGTGAAGAGCTGCTTTATCTAGATCGCCTCAAGCTGCAAATGGCTTGCTTCTCTTCTTTCAATGCAAAAGAGTATATAAAAATTTAATCAAAGCGGGCTATTTAGGTGAGAGGGGCGTGAGCAATGCAAGGGTCAATACAATAAACATTTCGAAGAATATTGGCCTTGAATTTCGGAAAACCGGACAACCTGTCTGTGTGTGTGCCTGTCTGTCTCTGCCCGTCTCTTTGTCTGTCTCCTTCCTTCGCCTCTGCCTCTCTCTCTCTCTCTCTCTCTCTCTCTCTCTCTCTCTCTCTCTCTCTCTCTCTCTCTCTCTCTCTCTCTCTCTCTCTCTCTCTCTCTCTCTCTCTCTCTATCATTCTTATTCTCATTTTTTCCCTCTCTCTGCCTGTCTATCCTTTTTCTTTTGCTTAAACACCCCTTTACTTTTTTTATTTACCTATTCGTTTTAATGTTTATCTATTTCTTTTCTTTCTTGTTTTTTTACTTCAAATACACTACTAATATCTTCAAATGGCAATCTGTCATCTATTTTCTCTCTATCTTTCGTACTACCTATCCATCAATATGGCTATTTGTCTTTTAGTCTTCTATCTCTTTCGCTCTCTCTCTCTCTCTCTCTCTCTTTATATAATACTATATATATATATATATATATGTATATATATATGTGTATGTATATACATATCTTTATCTATCATTGTAGTAAAGATGACTTGAGATGAGTGCTGTGTCCGTGACAGCGAAGGCATAATTGTCAACAGTGAGCTTATGAGACACATCTACAAATGAAGTAAATTTATCCCATGCGACTTAGGAAACCAAAAAATTACCTGTCATTTTCGTATACGGCTTTTTTTATCTATCATTAAGGACATAAATATTCAAATATGGTTAGAAGAAAAAAGAAATGACAGATATATGAAGCTACTTTTTAATTTTTCAGTTCTCAATATTTTTAGAATAGATTAGTTAGTTTGTTTATGTTACACGCCACTTAACTTTTTAAAGAAAATTGACAAGAAAGATTAGCGTTTTGTCAAGGCTGGTTAGGTTGCACCTGATTCATCCATCAGATGTCTCAGGTATAGATTGACCCCGAGGCCTTCATAGCGTCATCCAAGCGTTCAACCGACTGAGCTACGTATTGATATTAATATTTCGATACACCTCCTTCAGATATAAACATCATCTGCTCTCATTTTGAACAGATAAGCAGAGGAAGACAACCTCAGCTTTCACGTGGAACGCAGAAACAGGGACACGATATCAGCTCTCATGTACAACAGAAACATAAGACAACCATCACCTCTAATGTGGAAAAACTAACAACAACAACAACACCAAAACAACAACAACAACAACAACAACAACAGCAACAAAATACTCTCAACATTGGTAATGCTAAAACACTTGAGAAATAGTCCATGAAAATAACTGCATGGACATTCATTTTTTTAGTTTTAACGAAGATATTATGAGAAAAGACAAAAGCTAACAAAAAACCCCAAAAAAAATAGCAAAACGACCCAGCTCTGCAGCCGTGAGTAGACATAGCTTTGCTCCCGTGCAATTAAGTTAATTATCATGAACATGAAGACATGTGGGACTCCAGAGGTCGGGTTGTATGAATTACCACTGAGTGATTGGAAAAAGAATTTGGGGGGGCCACGAACTTGACTCGAAGCTTTGTAAAGCCTGTATATTATTTTACGCATAACGCCTCATTATCTCTTTCTCTATACCTTCTCTTTAATTCTCTCTCTCTGTCTCTCTGTCTGTCTGTCTGTCTGTCTGTCTGTCTGTCTGTCTCTCTCTCTCTCTCTCTCTCTCTCTCTCTCTCTCTCTCTCTCTCTCTCTCTTTTCCCTCTCTCTTTCTCTCTCTCAGTGTCTCTCCATCTCTATTTATATGTCTCTTTCTCCCTCTATGTCTATTTTTTTCTGCCTGTTTCTAAATTTCTGTTTCTCACTTGTCTGTAATCTTTACTTCTTTTAGCTTTAATTTGCATTGTTATGGCATCTCTCCTTCCTCTGTGTGTGTGTGTGTGTGTGTGTCTCTCTCTTTCTCTCTCTTTCTTTGTATTTTTGACTGCTTGGTGGCTTTTTTTTCAATTTATCTCTCTCTCTCCCTTTCAACCCCCCCCCCCCCCCACCCTTTTCTCTCTTTCACCTCCTCTTCAATCCTTTCCTCTACCCCCCGCGTTCCCTCCGCCTCCCACCTTTATTCTCCTTCTATGAAGTCGCAGACTTTATCCCACTTATTAATAATAACTGATGGGGATCGTGTACACACATGACACTCGTACGGACGCCGCTTTTGTCTTCCGCTTTGGAGCATTCTCCGCCGTATCCGGTAATTATGATACAGGCATTTGCTGACATCCCTTGGTTCAATAGCGAATCACGACAAAATTCTCTAAACCTTTCCGCAACATCGACATTTGTAACACTAGTCAAACGTAATACGAGCTGTGTTTAATTATTCTGATATAAGCGAGAATTACGAGGTATTGTTTAGAGGGCTAATCTTGCAGGTTATTGAATCTTAAGGTATAGACACTTCCAGTGAGCCTTTCCGTAACTAGGGAAGTTTTAGTTCTCCAGTCCCGATTAATTATCCAATGTTTATATGATACAAAAGACTGATACATTGTCGAAATAATAAGCATTATTCAAATTCATAAACCTCTTTTATTATCATCATAGCTGTTATTTATAAAGAGCTGATGAAAAGGCCTTAGAAGCTTGAATTGTCGTAAAATGGACACCAATATATCAGTTTTATTTCATTTGTAAACTATTGCATAGTTAGATATAAATTCCCGGTTTAAAATGCTTTGTGATGCCGGTTATTTTAATGATTAGCTAACTCTTGGTAATATAAAGTTTAAATTTGGGTTTTTGCTCAATTCAAGACATCTTAGGAAAAAATGAGCATGAACAATAAATTTCGAACAGAAATCTTTTATCAAATTCCTTAAACGAATTAATGAGTTGACATAATTATATCTCGATCAGTAATTGGATGATAAAATAATGTTTTCTTTAGATGGCGTTATAATCCTCTCATATTTTAAATATTTGAAACTGCACAGTAAAAAAAATTGGATTTTTTAAAAACCGATGTCGACGAAATTTTTTATAATTTAATTTTTTAAGGCTAATGTATTTTATCTTATAAAAATGATGAAATCCTACAGTGTTTCTATGAGTCTTGTCCGTGCTCAAATAGAGGTATATCTAAGACCATCTTCATACTGACTTTTTGATAATTAATTATTAAAACATGATATAAAAAGTAGAATTTGGATTCTAATTAAAATTCTAAGACTGAATCTTTATGTGGAAGTGTTGAACTAGGTGCCAGTCAAAACAAATTTTGTCATCAAATTCTTAAAACACGGTTTATTTGACTGAGCATCGCGGTAACAATGACAATTCGATCCGCCTACAATTTTTTCTTACATTTAGTTTCGTCGGAAATCTCTGACTTCTCACTTTTTACAATTTTGTTTACAAACCATTCTCTATAGAATTTTTTAAAGGTTCTTCATGTCTTTGAAAAAAATTTCAGTGCTTGGAAATTCTCAGTTATCCCAGTACATTTTTTCAATCTCTCTTTCTCTCTTTTTCCCTCACTCTCTCTATCTATCTATCTTCCTACTTACCTACCTACCTATCTATGCCTCCTTCTTTCTCTTCAATCACCATATTCATTTATCTGATTTCCTGTTGCATTTTTATAGATTTTAATGAGGTAAGTCTGCCTTTCTCCATCTGTCTATTCCTCTCTTAACCATCTCTCTCCTTCTCCCCCCACCACCGGGATCTCTCTCTCTCTCTCTCTCTCTCTCTCTCTCTCTCTCTCTCTCTCTTTATCTATATCTCTCTCTGCTTCTGCTCTATAATGCATTCAATCCTCTTTTTAAAATAATTCTCTCTAATCCCCTATCTGCAGATCAGTTCTACTGATATAAACAAATCTATCTCATTTTTCTACATAAAAACAATGAAGACGTAACGATATTTTGAACTGTTTTCCCAATGGGCTGCTTTCTTCTTAAAGGAAGACTCGATAACAATGCATTAGGCGCCGGATTTTATTTAAGACGATTTATGGGGTTTTATTTTATAATCAAGGTTTTTATAAAGACAATTGGGTTTAGAGTTTAAAGAAGAGAGACGATGCGAGTATTGCTTTTATATTTTTTTTCCTTTGCATTGGAATCGTAATTTTCCAATCTAATTTGAAAGAAAAACATATAAATCAGCAAACTTTCTGTTTCTTTGTGAAATGCACCTCTTATATTGAAACAGCGCCTCATATTTTTTAATTTTGTTCCTTTTGTTTTAGTTGATAAATTTGCAAGTATATTTTTAGTCCTTTTCTTCTGTTGGTAACTGCAATCATATTCTTTATTAATAAAGGTAAAGGCATACATCAAAATTCTAAAACAAAATAGTTTTATCATTTCGAAATTTCTCGTCGGTGAATGCAAGAGAAACGTGAAGGAAAAAAAATAAAGAGGTTTTTCTAAATATAAGATTTGATGAAGAAATTGGATTATCAATATGGGCATTGGGCAACCTCTTTCGGTATTACATGTCTAGTATCTATTTCCTTTTTCAGATGACAAGTTATGATTGCCCTTGCCTCGTTGTCTTATCTTATCTTTCCCTCCTTCCCATCCTTCTACCGCCCTTTTTTCCGCATCTCCCTTGTTCTTGTCGTTTGTGATCTGTATTTCTCTTTCTCTGATGAATTGTTTTACTTAGACTTCTTTATACTCATTGGCATCGCTTCTATTTCTGTGATTACCCACCCATCAATCAATCCATGTAATAATGTACTTATCTTTTTTTTACTTACAAGTCAGTCAATCTGTTCCCTTTTTATCTTCTTATCAGTTTATCTACTTAACATGCCAAAAAAAGACGATGACATTTTCGTCATTCCTTTCTTTTTAATTCATTCTATTTCTCTCTCCACTAACACAATCACTTATCAACTACTCACTCGATCACAGTATATCTTTGCAAGTTATTATCTACATCATTTTACTTTTTCCTTTCCTGATCATATCCAAGTTTCTCCTTGCCTCCCCCTTATACAACAGATTCTGCCCCTTTCAAAAGCGAAAAAAAACTACGCACATTTATCAATTGGCTTCACAGTGCTCTAAATGCTAACGCGTTTTCAGTTGGGTAATGACATTTACAGAGAAATTCGCGTAGTAAATGCTCACGTAAGAGCCCACTAAATCTATTTGAGACCGAATGCATCACGATCAGACCTTTTTCTTTGTTCATTGAACTTTCCATCTATCTTGATTGTGCATAGACTTGATTTTCCTTTTCCTTCAAAAGATCGAAGGAAAACTTGATGAATATTGGCGTAAGGAAAAGGAGAAAGTGAGAGCGAGGGATAGGAAGATAGAGAGAAAGAGAGATAGATAGATAGATAGATAGATAGAGAGAGAGATAGAGAGAGAGAGAGAGAAAATAGAGAGAGAAGGAGAAAGTTCAAAGAGACGGAGACAGAAGGTGAGAAATTGAGTAAATGATCGAGAGCAAAAGAGAGACAGATAGAAAGAGAGAAAGGGAGAAACAGACAGACATAGTCTAAGGGTTTATTGCATGCAGGGTCATATTTGCAACTGCAGCTCCAAACTCTAAAAAATGGCGTTTATCTCTAAATTTCAGCAGAGTAATCTACGTAAATTCAAAACAATCTTCGTATATTGTGACTCTTGAGTGAAGATACAAGCCACATACTCCTTGTGTGGGTTGGAGGAAATGTTGTGCAACATTTTCGGAGCATTGAAATGAAGATAATATTTGCGAAAGCATGACTGTGGCGTTTGCTGAAGGCTTGAAATGAGATGTAAACTAGCGAATTGTAGAGTTAAAGAATTTTTTTTTTTAAATCGTTGTTTATTCCCCGACGGAAAATATCCATGCTGTTTAATAATTTTTTAACGTTTCATTGTAACTTATAAAAGAAACTTATGATGTGTAGAGGCGGAAGAAGTATGAGAATGATTTTTCTTCTAATACACATACAGATTTTTGCACAATATAAGCATTGAATATATTAGTAAAGGTGGGAGAGACTTAAATTTTATTCTTTTAAACCATGTAAAAATCTCAACACAGAAATAAAAAAATGGATCGCCAGTCTTCTCAGTGTGGCGTTGGAAGGACCCATTGAGATACAACATAGGGCGTGGGATGGACGGTACTTATATGGCTGGTATGGGCTCTCGTTTTAGGTAATTAAAAATAGGATCCTTTTCCAAACAAAAGATTTTGTCCTCCTAGCTAATAAATAAAGGTTCAAGTTAAGGAAAGCCCATTTCATGTACTGCGCTCATCGATCTTTTTATTTTTAATTTAAATCTCTTTCTTTCCGTGTAAGACTTTCGTAAACTTAGGGGATCTCAAACTTCTCGAAAAATTTAGAGATTTGGTGTATTTTCTGCAACGGAAAAAAGTTCTGCTTCTGCAATCTATTTAGAAGCGGGCATGTAGGATTGTCTTTGGTTTATCTTATCTCTTTATTCATAAGTTTATTAAAAACCATCTTGACTTTTTCCTATTATTCCTTCAGTTCTTCGAATTTTTTTAGCACGTAGGTCTTTTTACATGGTTAAAAATATTTCCATCCCAATTAGATCTACTAAAAGTGATGAGACTTATGAACGTTGAATTGTAAAATCATAATAAAAAAACCTGGCTTTTTCCCCTCATTTTTTAAGCATTATATGTTTGGTTTTAGTTTGTTAACATGTTCTGTGTTTTGCTTCAGGTTAGCTACCACTACATAACTAAGTGAATATACTCTTTCTACAACTTCGATATCTATGGATTCATCTGGTGGTGAAACTTTGCTAGGAGCTTTTCTGCTGCTTATACATATTTTTATTTTTTTTTGTCTCGACTTTTGTTATTAAGTGTTTGCTTTTGGATTATACTAAACAATTAAAGCATTAAACTCTATTGCGTAAATCTCATTGTCGTCGTTTAGTGTTAGTCCTGTAAGTACAATGTCGCCTGCGCATTCGTAAGCTCGAGCAGTGGTTAAGTTCAAAGTCTTCCTGTGATGAAAAATACAATTGAGCTAAAGGCACTTGCTTGACTATTATTTTTCTTCCTCGTCTTGCAACGTCTAAGCTTCATGCAAGCTGTGCGGTGCAGGTCGGGAACGCAGAAAAATAGGATCAAAATCCCAGAATGCCCCTCCCTAATCACAGCGTTACCGTGAGTATGAATGATCATTAATTTTGTGCGCGTGTGGTCGACTCTATAGACAAATTCTTGGGGCCCGAATTTGTATGCATGTCTCGCGGTTGAGACATCGCTCTACACATCGATCAGACACCTGATACCCCAACTGATAGAGCCGCAGTTTGACAATCCGCGAGGTTCTCCGATCGAATCCTGGCAAGAAAAGTATTAGCTAGTGGAGTCGGATTTCTTCTAAGTCGACTCCTAGAGCTGTTGGGAGTCTTGAGATCTCCGCGACTGTGATTTACGTGGACATCGCACTTGCTCATTGCCTTCAGGACTGAAAACAGCTTCTGTAATTCCGTGTTGCATGCGTTAGATTCGATCTTAAAGCCACCAATAAAAGTTAGAGGTACTGAAATGATAACTTTCGGTGATTTTTTATATACTTTTTATAGCAACCCTTGATTTTTAATTTCATTTCAGGCGTTTTCAAGGACAACAATCTAACTTTGAACAGGTAAACAGGGAGAAAAGTTAAACTCGGATCTACAGGTGGTCAGTCTTGATTAATAATCTAGTGGAAGGCAAAAATAACCACTGTCCTAAATGGTCGAATCCTTGTATGTTTTTAATAGGGTGTTTAGTTCTTGCAATAGATATAAGATAACCACTAGATCTAATATAATTATTATCAGTGCGCTTGTGTACTACCACCTTTTGAAAAAGCCGAGATTCACTTCAGCGACTTTAAAATCTGACCAAACTAGAAGCAGTAGAACCTTTACCACACCGACGCAGTAGGTGTGTACGCAATATCTGAGTAAAGATAATAGAGTCGAGCGATTTCTTCTGAAACAGATTCCAAAAGATAATTCTGGTTGGCCATGGTTAGCAGTGGCACATACCATAGATAAACAAGACACAGATTTTCAGCACTGAAAACAGGGGCGGAAGGCGAGAAAATGGTTGACATATTTCTATGGACAAACATTAATGTATTTGCTGAACCAGGTGTAGCTTCTAAATCATTTATCTGTAACCCCTCAGCATTTTAATGCTTTTGCATCTTGACCACAGCATAATTATAACTTCAACACTATTTTTTCACATTCCGAATTTAAGGTAAAAATCTGGAGAATTTACGAGTAATTGGTCAGTAATTTCCGTGAAGAAGAATAACATTAAAAATCCTCCTAAAATGAGCCGTTCTACACTTGCGAACAAGTCACAAACGATTTGTATTCATCTTTCACAGTAAATTGGCTCATTTTTGTTTGAATAAATTGATTAAAGACTGAAAAGGTCCATCCAACTTGCTTTATCTTTCCAGATTTTTCAGGCGTCATGAAATTGTGCTATCTTTATCTTTTGTACAAATTGTATCTGACATAATTCTAATGAGAAAAGGCCAAGTCACTGGACTAAACCATGTCAGATCCTCTTCGATTTGGGCCCATCTGGAACAAGATCTCATCTAGCCATCAGTATATCTTTGGTTTGAAGTAAAGCCAGCGTCGCGGTTGAAAAATTTCCCCAAATATTACTTACAAAAATTTGCCAGAATTTTAGTGACTATAGAAAATCAATCATTCAGGTGCCGTGCTCTTTAGCGTAGGCGATCATGACCTTCCATGCATCACTACCCCTCGTCGCTTTCGGTGCTTCTGTCACTCTTCCTTCTTTGAGCAACTCTGTTAGTCCATCCAACATCACGCTGGTTTTCCCTGCTGCGTTTTCCCTCGACCACTGCAGTTGTCACAATAGAAAATACTGTTTCTTAATCACCTTTGGCTTCTGTCTGAGTTTCCACCGTAGCCCGAGGATCACCGTTTTAGTTTGGCTGAGCCCAATACCTTTTTAAAACAAAATCTTGGGGCACGTCAAGTAAAGTCATTTACGAGACATGATTGGCTATAACGCATAACTTTGGTTTACGAAGTAAACTTCCCAACAGCACAAAGGGTGAGAGCAGTTTAAAGGGGAGTCTGGGGAAGAAAATATATGAGACGGTTCTGCTTAAAGCTGATATGATATAATTATACCGGTTACTTGTTTTTCCTACAATAATTAGTAATTTCTTAAACCTGTATATAAGAGCAGGAGAAAGACTCCGCGGGAACATGAATTTACAATACTAAACGCCGCCTCATAACGACGTCAGTATGAAGACCATGCCATGTTGCAATAGGGAGAAAAACTATAGCGTCCCTTCTAATTGATCTTTCCTCAATAGAGAGGGTGTCCAGTATGTATTTAACAGACAAGATGATATGAAAAGGTTTTGCTCTGAGTTGGTACCGTGTGATGTGTTTATCCCACTGCTCGATACATTCGCTCCGAATCAGATGTCATAAGGCCCGATTACTATTGCTCTCTGTACAGATATAACTATTATTAGAGACATCATAGTGTCCTCTAACTGTAAGATTTACACCGTTAGTTCAAAGTTCATATGCCCAGAATATAATATAAAACGAATAAGAAAAAAAGTACTCAAAACGGCTGGTTCCAATGGCCAGAGACTCACACAAAGTCTGTCTACTGTTAGGCACAAACGAGCTCATTCCGCCGATCTTTTGTAGAAGTCATGGATTTCTTGATGGCACCATTCTTCCGCCTCGTTTTCATCATCCGGTACCCAACATATTTCATGTGGAATCTGACATCTGATTATATTTTTTATAATCGGTCATTAGAGAGTGTCGAAGGTTTTTTTTTACTTCAGTTGCTATGCAAGTTATCGGCGTCTTTAGAAACATATCGCTTCATACCCTCATATCAAGATAAGACATAAATCTTTATAGTCCCATTTCTGATTAAAAAGGGCTTGATCATATTTTTTTTTCTAGGAGCAAAGTTGACATATGGACATAAGATTATAAATTTGCCCACTTTAACTTTACAAAAACCAAGGCATTGCAACAACAACATAAGTATATTGTAATCCAAACAGCTGTTTTTTAAACACTTGAACAGATAACATTATCAGTTTGCTAATTTTTGGGTAAATGCACTCAATAATTTTTTTGTCGGTTCCTTCTTGCTCGAGGTTGAAAATTTCGACAGCTAGATTAAAATGTAATTACCTTCCAGCTAGATCTTTAATGATATATTGGCAGTCCTTATTTACTTCTTCCATACACAGCTCACTGACCTTTAGTCTGTTTACCAATGGTCACATGAATTCACTATTTCCTAGAAGATTTTGGTTTGCGTTGCATTCCACCGATCCCTTATTACATCACTATTTCTTGGCCCGTAGATATAAAGAAAAGACAATCCGTATATTTGAGCTCAATCGTGGGACAACCTGGGTCAAACCTTGACCCAGACGTGATAGGGTAGGAGTTACGAGTCTTGATGTCGAAGATTTTTGTCTTGAATACTTCAAATGAAAAGAGTTACTGCATCACTTATTATACTTGATTGCTGCGCCCAAAGTGAGAAGGTTTTGTTTAAGAGGGCGGAAGTACTCACGGGGGAGGGGGAGGCTTTGAAGATAATATTATTTTCTCCAACTGAGGAGAGTGTATGATATATCACGGCCTTTATAAGGGCGGTGTAGTAAGTCTAAGCTCAACCGTCGAGATTAATTCTCTCTCTATATGTCCCTCTTTGTCTCACTTTTTCTCAACCTATCTGTTCCAGTCACTCTATTCTTGTCTATCTTTTTTTTTTGATCAATTTTTTACTCTCTTAAACTTCTTTTTTCAAGTTCTTTTTTTACTCACTTACTTCTTCTATTTTTATCTAACTTCTTTTGTGGGCATGGAACGACAAAAATAAGAAACATTTTCTGGTTGAATATTACATTACGTCAGCGACAAGCTCCCTCGCAATGTGATGCTTTAAGTATGTTCCACATTTTGTATAACATTGTTAAATGTTCATCATATTTTTATTGGACACAATGATTGAGAGTGAGTACTTTTTTTTTATTTCCTCCTAAGCTGGGAATACAAAAAAATAGGGGTTTCAACTTACGACGGGTTCCACGCCTTCTTCAGATTGATGGATCAAGCTGTTCTTCTTCCCTCTTTCATTGATATGCATATCTTAGCCTACATTGCTTTTTTGTGTCCTTAATATTTAAACTAGCCAGTGTCACACAGAGTATTTTGAACCAAAAAAAAAATAAAAACATCTCGGAGGGTATTGGGCTGATTATCGAATGCAGATAACCAACCAAGCTAAGATAATTTCATGGAAAGAAACAAACGTTAGGATTTCTGTTGCGCTTTTTCTTTAAATGACGAAAATATACTCCCCAATCCTTCTCACTGCCATTGCACTTTGGATAGTTTTTCGTAGAACTAAAAGAATCGATAATTGTCTTATTTAGCCCGCTCATTACAAAATCGATAGAGAATATTATAAACTCTAAGATCACGATATTTTTTAAGCGACCACCGACTCTACACAGTGATAAAACGAAAAAACCCCTTTCTTTGGCTTAACATGCGAAGTCAATAGAACTAGAACTTTGGTCTTATTCAGCCCGAAGTAAATATGCTGTCGTTACCCACATAGACGCTCACGCCATATGACCTTTAGTAAACCCCGGGAGATGCTGAGCAGTTGAGATCGTTATCGATATATCGAGTCTTTATTATTACAAGAAATATAGCTATCGTTCGACTCGTCGGCACTCTCTCACCATTAACATTCCACAAAATGTATGAACTGCCTGAAATAAGAAACCTATTTTTAGACTATTTGGCTAAGTGCATGAGGGAAAATTGCTTTTTGGTCACAATTAAAATACGAGGGATTGAGGAGAATGGGGAGGGAGTAATCAAACATCTTATAACCGAATCAAGAATTTGACCGCCGAGCCATTGCAAATGGAAGAAATCCTCAAGACTTCACAAATCTTTTTACTGCCGCGTTTATTTCGCGAATCATTTTATTTTTATTTCTTTTTTCTTTTTCACATGATTGAAGAATTGTGTACGATCTTATTCGTATTACATGATCATAAAACGACATGCTTTGTAATAGAGTTTCTAAAACATTCTTTGTTTTAGAACAGAAAAAAAAATCGTCTCGACAGCCTCCGCCAGCAGAGGAAGATAACAAAAGGCATAAGAGAAATTTTCCCAGCTAGCTAAAGCCTAGATTCTGCTCGTGATCCATATCGCCCAGGAAGCTTTTCATATTGTCACCTCAGAAATCCAAGTCATGGTTAGTGACAGCTCGTCATAAGGTTCCAGGACCCGCCTCGTTTTTCCTACTATTAGGACGTTCGTCCCTGGAGACCGAGTTAAAGGTTGTGGGCATGAGTTGAATTATTTACAGATTATACCCTAAATCATCGCTTTTATTTAGCCCAAATTGTAAGAACCGGATACTGGAAAATCCGGATGTAATGCGTCCTTCTTTTTTATTTTTTTTTAAACAGTAGCTTTAGGGAAAGACACATACATAAAGCCCGAATTGTAAGAACCGGATGTCGAAGGATCCGGATGTAATGCCTCCTTCTTTTTTATTTTTTTTAAGCATTGGCTTTGATAAAGTAAACTCACATACGCACAAAGACAGAAAGAAAATGAAACAATTCGAATTTTCGAATTTTTTTCTGTAACTCTCAAAAGTGCTCTTGGGAGGCATTGGGAGGGAAAAAGCCATGACATCACGTCCCGCTAACAAACCAGAAGCCCAAAATACACACGGTGATTGTAATGGGACAAGATATTTCTCTCCATATAATTGTCACATTGCTTTCTAACTTTTCAACGTAAAGTCTAAGAATCAGGCATAAGATCGGAAGGTTAAATAGCTCATTGCGCTGTATGTTAAAATGAAAAAAAATCAGTTTAATTAATGAACAAGGCGTCCTTAATGTCATGTTCAAGCCTATGCTCTGAGATGTTTTGGTGGAGTAGGCTGATGAAGGAACCCATGAAAGAAATATAAAACCTTTGAAAATGATATTTAAAAAAAAAAAGAAGACGAGTAGATAACAAATCATTATTTTACAATCTCCATATTAAGGCTGTAGAAAATGGTCAATTGATATACAACCAAAGTAAACATTATCGTATTTAGCAAAATGGGGCAGTTATAAGAACAGTGTTGAAACTGGAAAACAAAAATAATAATAATCACTTACACATCACAATTAACGAAAAATGAACGAAAAGACGAACAAATTATTTTCTAACTGCAATGAAAAAAAGAACTGAACAAAAAAGCAAAGGAATCCCAATCCGAGTGCTCGTATTCTTTAAACAGATCCGGATAGAATATTTCCCGGCAGGGCAGAACCGAAGGGAGGATTATTTTATGATCGCGGTTTGTGCCAACTCTCACTGTCAACAGCATTCTCCTTCGCTCCATCTTAAACATCCGGTTGGGGTAAGACTTAAAGCGACAATCCGAATTTCCTCTCAGGCCCAGACATTTTCTCTTAAATTATTTCCTTATCAGGAACACCAGTTTTCCTTCTGGGCTGGTTATCGTGCTAAGATCGCGCCTGCAAATATTTTTTAACAAGTATATAGATATAGTATATGAGGGGATATTGTAAAGATTTCTAGAATTACGATTGAACTGATATTTGCAATACGCTTGAACCAATGTTTTACTCTGCGATATTTGGGTTACGGCGTGGACATGATGTAATGAGAAACGTTGTATATACGATAGATAGAATGATGGATAGTAAAAAAGATAGATAGATAGATGGACAGATAGGTAAATAGATAGATAGACAAGTAGGTTAATAGATATATAGATGGGCGAATCAAAACAACTTTAGAGCATTTCATTTAGATGTTTAGAAAAAAAATGTATGGAAGATAGAGTGAGAGACTGATTTAAAAAAACATTAAAATCGAGAGATAAAGAGATGGAAAATGACGAAGATATACTCTATATATTGCTCACATCTACTTTTCAAAAAAAACCGTCTGTATCTTAAACTAGTACGAAAGTGCAAGATTGCGATTCATTTTGTTATAAAAAAGCAAAACAAAAAACGAGGTACTCGTATCATGTGCTACAGCGAGGCTTTTGATCATTGCGCTTGACAAAGTTTCTCGGACAGAAAAGGAAAACGAGAAAGAGAGAGAGAGAGAGAGAGAGAGAGAGAGAGAGAGAGAGAGAGAGAGAGAAAGAGATAGTAAAAGAAAGAGAGAAACACCATGGTACTCAGAGAGAGAGAGAGAAAGAGAGAGAGAGAGAGAGAGAGAGAGAGAGAGAGAGAGAAAGAGAAGGATAGGCTATAAACAGATAAAGAAATGGATAGGATGAAAAAAAAAAAAGAGTAGGGGAAAGAAGCAAAGAGAGATAGAGACTCAGAGAGGGAGGGAGGGAGGGAGGGAGAGAGAGTGAGAGAGAGCAATTTCACGATGCAATGTTCTTTTTGCGAGATAGACACAGAGAAAGAGAGAGAGAGAGAGAGAGAGAGAGAGAGAGAGAGAGAGAGAGAGAGAGAGAGAGAGAGAGGGAGAACGAGCAATTCCGCGCCGAAGTACTTTTGTAAAGAAAAACTATTTCTCTGTTACAATTGTTCACCACTCATCACGCTATCTTTAAAAAACAAAAAAAAGCACAATTAATCTTGTACAGCCATCCTACCAAACATTAATTTAATAACATTAAATTTTTAACCCTTCTCAATTGTAATAAAAGTAAACAAAACAAAATTCCCGTTTCTTTTAGCTACCTTGTTTTATGTTTCAAACTAAAAAGAAAAGATTTACGGACGAGTAAATTAAAGATAACATTAGGGAACCTGTTGGACTTTATCGCTAGCACTTGTATACAAAAGGAAATAAAAAAAAAAGTTATAAATCAACAATTTCTGAGATTATTTTTGCGTGAAATGAATGGCGACAGAAAAGCATTCCTTATCCACTAGAGTGCAATAGGGCAGACTAATATAATTTATCGTTTTTGCTGCTCTAGACACCAGAAAAACTCTATGGGTCAGGTTTTAGCACTTCATCAACGTCGTATTTTTTATGATTGGTACATCAAGTCGTGAATTTTACTCACAGCGCATAAGCCTTTGATAACAATTTCTTTCCGCAGTTATTCTGTTTGTTTTTTTCATAATGTTCCTGTCATGTAATAGGCAGAAAAAGTGCGATAGTTTTGTTCGATCTACTGAAGGCCTCCATGGGAAGCCTAGATTCCAGGCAATTTGAGAACGATGGGAAACCATTCTTTTTTTTACCTTTGATCCATTTCATCGTATCATCAAGAGCCGAATTTTTCTCACATTACATGAAACAAAATCAGAGCGAGATTAATTACTAATTAAATCTTTTCAACGTACTTGAGTCAATCTGACTGTGGAATAGCGTTAAACCCTAAATTGCTATCAACCTGTAACTATGTTTTGTCAATCGCGGATGTGATTCGCTTATTTCTTTTAAGGGTAATAAGTTATAGAATGTTTAAAACCAATGAATATGTGTTGTGGCATTATCAAAATCCCATTTGATTGTCTTTGTAACCCATGTCTGTACTCTTGCATAATTCTGATGACTCTAATATCTTTGTCGGCAATGTGCCATTGTAGTAATAATGATAACTCATTGAATGGCCAAATCATAATTAGACAATCCTCCTTGATATTCGCGGCCCACGACTTGAAAAAAATGAGACTTTTATTCGATTATGGCTAATTATTGAACATTATTACTGCAGGGCTTTTGGTTTGACGCAATTATGATAAAACCGAGGCACAACTGCTCTAAAATGAGGAAATAAGCCGAAGTCTTTTTTTTGCATATTTTTTAATCTTTTTTTGGCCAAAATAATAACCGATGGAGTGGCTTACAAAATAAAAAAAGGCACAATCATTATCGGTTTTAATTTTATTCATCATTTCTGTGGTATTTGTAGAACTCTTGAGCGAATATACCAGTACTACTTCAATCCATTGAAATAAATCTTTGTCACGCGTGCACTCTACTTCAGACTATCAAGCCTCCCAGGACTCTCTCTCTCTCTCTCTCTCTCTCTCTCTCTCTCTCTCTCTCTCTCTCTCTCTCTCTCTCTCTCTCTCTCTCTCTCTCTCTCTCTCTCTCTCTCTCTCTCTCTCTCTCTCTCTCTCTCTCTCTCTCTCTCTCTCTCTCTCTCTCTCTCTCTCTCTCTCTCTCTCTCTCTCTCTCTCTCTCTCTCTCTCTCCCTCGCTCGCCTTACCCGTTGCACTCACTCACTCGTGCACAAACTTCTAATATCTTTAATATTTGCACTCACCAAAATTAATACACGTACGGTCACGCCGTCGGAGTTAATGAAAAAAAATTCTCACACGCCCAAGAATGCACTGAACTGCCATTTCTCTAATGAAGTAATAACTGGGAGATTTTTCCGTGTGTACAAAGCGTCTCATTTCGAAAGTGAAGAAAAACAAGTGTGTTCATAATTCAGCAAAATTAATGGTTTGCTTGAAAGAATCCTAATATTTCGGTTAGTTCTATTTAATTGGAAAAAAAAATACGATACACTAAAAAAAATTATTTCCGCGCGCGTTGACAAACCATTGCTTCTATGCGCCACACGAATGCATCATTGAATCAGCTGAAAAGTTTCATTGTAATTTTGCTCAAAACTTTTATTCTTGAGCTGAACTTTGAAATAAACTTTACAGACCTGTAACCGATTTTGACCGGAAATTTGAGAAAAAATAATCGGGTAACAGATTTTCGATTATTACGCCAATATAAATCTTATCATCCTCAATGTAAATCGATTTATATATATATATATATATATATATATATATATATATATATATATATGTGTGTGTGTGTGTATTTGATTTATCTTTATTTATATTTTGATTCTGAATCAGTTTATATCCAAAACAAACCTGGTCAACCTGATGCTGAACAGACCTACGCCGGCGGTAAACTAAAACAAAACATTAGGAATAAATGGATAAAAAATTTTAGAGAGAGAGGTAAATAAAGCAAAAAGAAAAAAAAAAAATATATATATATATATATATATATATATATATATATATATATATATATTAGAAGTTTACTTTTTGGATTCAAATAAAAGGTAAGCGAGAGAATGAGAGAATTGCTTGGATCTCTCTCTCTCTCTCTCTCTCTCTCTCTCTCTCTCTCTCTCTCTCTCTCTCTCTCTCTCTCTCTCTGAGATTGATTTAAATAACGTAGGCCTATAATGTTCTGGTTTTACACGAACATATCAAGCATATCGACAAAATACGTGAGTCATGACCATATCATGAAGCGTCATCAGCTTATCTCATGGACATCTATCAGAGAGATCTAGCAATCCTTCCGGTGGCAAATTGTGATAACGTAGATCGGAAAGGAAAAATTTTGATGACATTCTCAGCACTAGAATAAGAATAATTATAGGAGTTTTATATCACAACTGTAGATCTATATCTCGAGCCACAATTTCATTTAAATGGCGGATTTTAGTGTCTGTATCATTAGATCATAACATATTTAGCCTCAGTAAGTTTAAATCATCAACAATTTTAATTGCATTTCACAATGGAAAGAAAATATTAAGTTCTATGGCGTATAAATTTCTTACGAAATAGTTCTCTCTATCTATCTATCTATCTATCTCTCTCTCCCTCTCTCTCTCCCTCTCTTTCTTCCTCTCTCTCCCCCTCTCTCTCTCCCTCTATCTCCCTCTCTCTCTCTTGCTCTCTCTCTCGCTCTCTCTCTCTCTCTCTCTCTCTCTCTCTCTCTCTCTCTCTCTCTCTCTCTCTCACTCTCTCTCTCTCTTTTGTCAAAGAATCTCAGGAGGCCTGTAACATGTCATCTATGGCATTGAGTTTTAAACTGACTCTTTGTGGTACTCTACTTATTCAGAATTCATTTGTTTGTTTTATTTCAAAAAAGAAAACAAATAAATCTGACACTCTTAGGGGGCCGGGCCACACCCAGGTCATGACTCCCAGGTGTCTCCCTGTTATCTTTTATTTGTAAAGGTTTCGAACCCACATCTTCATCTCTTGATCCAGGCACTATACTACTTCGCCAACTGGTCCTTTGATGCTGCGAGCATTTTTGATCGCCATGAAGGAACCTCTCATTTCTGCTGCTCCAGATCCACCGGGAACTGTTTTTCGGCTATTTCCGATAGTAACTTTAAAGCTTTTGTTCTTATGTTGCCACATATTGAAAATTTAGTCAGAAGGCTGTAGACTGATGACTTATGAATCCTCTGGCACCAACCTCAACGGGCATCACCACAGCTTTGCCGCCGGCATCTTCTAGCTCTTTGGTCAGGTTCAGGTATTTCTCTCTTTTTTAGATGTGAGCCTCTTTCATTCTTTTTCAACTGCTAGCTCCACCATGATCAGTAAGTTGTTGTGTGGAAGCTGAAAACTAAAAGAAACAATGTGAACAACTGAAGGCTGGAGATAAAATAAACAAAAAAAAAATAGCAATACAAGGGATTGAACCCTGTGAGATTGTAGCCATATTTTATAGGAGAAATTCTTCAGCACCCTCTTCCTGACATAGATTTAAAGATCTTCTATTGAGTTTTCTAAACTTCGAAATATGTTGATCACGACAAGGAAAAGGGTGTGTGTGGAAAGGGGGAGCAGGGGGTTGGGAAGGGAGTACGGTTGTCAAAATCAAAACCATGAGAAGGATAAAACTTAATAGTAATCTAGTTTACTGGGTGTTTGCGTTCAACTTTGGAGTATGGGCTCTAGCCGAAACAGAATTTTAACAGCTAGATACGTTCCATAGCATAAAAAAGAACAGCTTAGAAATGTTAGACAAAAATACATTTAATCAAGATAATCAACAATACACTGTATAATAAATGAAATGAACGTTCTCTATTTCCCCAAATCATGAAACGTCGCTGGCGTCTTTTCGCATCTTTTCTAGGAAGTGGTAGGGAAATTCCCGGAAATAAAGCGTGGGAAAGCTATTTCAACCCACATGCATATAAATTTATTGGAAAGTTCCTCTAAGCTGCCATGCTAAAAAAAAAAGACTTTTTTTTCGTGCAAAGACAAAATACCCTAACCTTAAATGATTTGGATACACTATGAGATACCTAAGAACTCAAACAGACAGACAGACAGACTGTTGCTAACACTCAAATTTTTTTCTAAATGAGTTTTATATGTGGTGATGGTAAAAATGGAGCTGAAAAATAAATGGTACTTATTGTTAACCTTAACTGAAAAAGGATGCTGTTTAAAGAACTGCTAGCAAAGAAAATAATATTACAATAAACCTTTTTCCGGAAATTCATATGAGTGATTCACAATCCTTTTTTACAGCAATATTATTGCTGTTTCCAAAAACTATTAAGACTATCATAACCCAATTTGTTTTTGTATTTTTTTTTCTCGCCTATTCCTCTGAAACTCTTTTTTTTTTTAAGTTTTATCTGACTGGCCCTTACAGCTTTCCCCTTAAACCCACGCCCGCCACATCCTCACCCCCACCCGATCTTTTCTTTTTAAATACATATATATTTAAAAACAACTAGCTTTCTATTTGTCACTTTCTCAAAGATTTCAATTTACTAATTTCTGCAATATCTGCAATAAACCAATGAAAACAGTGCAGCTCTTAAAAGCACCCCCGGGACATTTGCACGCCCACTCAGGGCCATGAAATGATCTCCAGGTTCACAATTATTTTATCAAGATAAACGCCCGGTGTCGGACAGTTCAAACGCTAATGCACGGAAGCTCAAAGCTAATGGCCGCAGACTCATCAATCACAAGCCGCGCTCGCTCCGAAGATCAAACTATGAGGAAGATCTAGAAATGATCTATGTATGAGTGGCAAGCTGACCAGAAGACTAAACAAGAAGTAAAATTAAGAGGGGTGGGTGCAGATCGCATAATTGTAGATAAATGGAAGCATTCTCGTAACTTATGGTTTCTGTAATTACTAGGAGACTTTGCAGAGCTCCGGAAATGAAACTTAACCAGACCAAGTTTACTAATTTATCGAAGTTAATGCGGTTCATTTTTTATCCTTACGAAATTACCAGATACATAATGTTTCATCCAAATGATATTTTCTTTTTATAGATATGTTTTGTATATTATACATTTAGTAAAATATTTATATCTTGGTGATACCAAACAAAAATTGCAGGCAAAAATAGAGAGAGTTGGTTTTAAAATATGTAAAAATGAAACGGTTAAATATTTTATCTTTTCATTTTCAAATTAATCAAATTTAGAAGCGATGAAATATTTAATCACCTTTAGCAATTTGTGTTCAAAAAACTTAAGTTCACCCTGCATAGTTTTAAAGAATTGCTTCGAGACATCCCAAAAAATACTTTAGTTATCTTCTTTCCTTGAACAAATCAAGTGATGTATAATATCAAGATAGAGCTGTGTATTGTTTAAAAGAGTTCAAAATAATTTTTTTTTTAATTGTTATGTTAAGGCATGTGCATCTTTATAAATAGATCATCTGCTCTTAAAAAGCATAATCTAATTTTGAAAAAGCTGAAATTGACGAAAAAAAAGGAGTTTTGTAAGTTAATATATCAAAGACAAGCGAAAAAAAAATGATATGCATCTTGATCCTGATCCCATTAAGAGCATCGCTAAGCTTGCTGTAAATTCTAGTAATAGAGAAATATCTTTTTCCTCGAGAAATATCTTTTTTTTTTCTCCTAAAACTATTTTGAAGTTTGATGACAAAATCCGAAATAAGAAAAAAACTTTTCATTTAGACAGTAAAGAATACGGTGGATAAAAATGCTTGTTACGGAAATGTAAGATCTTACTCATTAAAGATAAATCAATGAGGAACACGTGAGAAATGTTCACCTGTTTATAAGTAATGAAATCAGTTCTTCAGTAGTGAAAATAGACCGTGTACAATTGGTTTCTTTATCGTAAGACATAGTCAAAAGGTGGCAACTGAGTCCAAGTCATTGTCAAATGTAACAAAATTTTGATTCATCTTTTCTTTTTATTTTTCAACAAGGTAGGCTCCTACTGTAAGTATTTATTCATCAATAAAAATTTAAAAAATAAAAGAAAAAATGAATGACCTGAAGGTACAACTTTGAAACTACAACAAAATTTGAAAATCTTAACGATCCTTTTTTCGTTGGCCTTTTTGAGTGCTTGAGCTTAAATCTATTATTGATTTCTTCGTAAGCAGCACTTTTTATTTTAATCAGTGCTGAATGCTGAGGGTGAAATATGACTGAAAAATTGTTTAATTGAATGGAAATACGCCTTTCATCTGAATTCCAGTGAAAACTTATGTAATTAGAAACTGCAGAGATTTTCTGGATGCGCTTGAACAAGATTTGCAATACGATTTCTCCCTTTTTAGAGTTATGAATTCTGCTTAACTCAATCGTAGTTCGAGTATTTTTTTTCCAGAGAGAATCTTTGAGAAAGTTAGGGAGAGAAATCAGAGATGATGTTCCATCCTCAGTTTTCAAACCTCTTGAAAATGGAACCTTAAGATTTTAAACTATTTTCTATTTTCTCTCGTTCTCTGTGTGTCCATCTTTCTTTCTCTCTTAATCTACGTCTCTGTCTTTCTTTCTCTCTTAATCTACGTCTCTGTCTTTCTCTCTCTCTTTCTTTCCCTTTCTCTCTCTCTCTCTTTCTCTCTCTCTCTCTCATTGTTTCTCTTTCTCTCTCTGTATTGGTGTTTACTACTTGATCACAAATGTTTTCTATGCTCTTATAAGTCTTTGAAACGGTGATGTAAAAAAGGAAAGAGCCTAAAATTTGGCACCTTCTTGAAATAATAAAGCAAATTCTCTATTTACATTCCCCTTCTCCCTCTTCCTCTCCCCCCTCCCCCCCCCCAACCCTTTTTCTTGTTCTCTCTCTTTCTATCTGTCTTTGCCTGTCTGTCTGTCTGTCTGTCTGTCTGTCTGTCTGTCTGTCTGTCTCTCTCTCTCTCTCTCTCTCTCTCTCTCTCTCTCTCTCTCTCTCTCTCTCTCTCTCTCTCTCTCTCTCTCTCTCTCTCTCTCGGCTTTTCAACATAAAGTTATCGGTCTTAGTATGAGGTCTAATAAACAATCTCAAAATATTCTTTTCATAATGCGCATAATTCCATAGTTACGCAATAACAAGATTAAAAAAAAATACATAACAATCATAATAATGCAGGAAGGTGAATTTTCCGTACAAAAACCTGGTATTCTCAAGGACTCATTTTGAGATTTAGTTAACTAAAGTGTAAAAATTCATTTATTTCGTACTCCATCTTTAAGCAAAAACAACTTTTTTTCTTACTTTATCTTAAATGTTTTCAATCTAAAAGTTTTAGAAATTCTTTCCTCGATCATTTTCATTATTTTTTTTTAATATTTAAGTTGTAATTATTTTTTTCATTTATTTAAGAATTAATAAAGGTATTTCGTCATTTTCCCAACGTATTTGTAGTATGCCTTTTCCGGCACTACAAACCTTAATAGCTTTCCTCGCTGACACCGTACAGCAATGATTACTTTTGACACGACCGAGTATTCATAGCAACTACTATAAATCATAACTCCTAATCTAAACACCTCAGCTGAGTTCCAGCCAGCTCAAGATGAGAACAATAATCTGTCTTCATTATAAGAGCATGAGGGCAAAAAATACAGGGCAATTTTTGTGCATGGTTTTAAAATTTTCTATCTTTTATTATATAACTTAGATTGACATTTTTAAAAGAGTGAAAATTCATAACTCTATCATAAACTTCCTGTGATCAGAAACATCCCGTTTTTAATATTTCTGAAAGTAACCATCAAATAGAAAAGTTCAATCCTTAATAATTTCAAGCGACTTCAAAGCAATCATAAACGAATTTTGTCTATATTGTCTGTTTGCCTGGCTATGTAATTAGTTTGAATATTTTGCTGGGGTTTTTTTTTTTCAATTTTTATTTTATTTTTATTTTTTTCTAAGCTAAGAATAAGAAACTCTATTGGGATTAAGTTAAATAATTAAAAAAAAAAAACCCAACCCTACTTTTCAGACATATCCAAATCTGCTTTTAGCACTCGCGTATAATCTGTTCAGTGTATGGGGAGGTAATTCTATGCTTTTCTAAAACAGGAATGAAATCCGATGTTCTCGTTAAACAACGGTATACAAGGGAAACTCGACGGATTTTCCATTTTCATGTTACTTTCCCTCTACTGCTGCAGCTTATTTCAACTAAGCAAATGCCAATGTAACGTGACGTTAAATAAAATGTTCTCGGGTTCTGATCCGGCGTAAGAAAATGGGACATCTCAACTCTCATTACTTTGATATACCGATATAGATAAGTTTATTGAAAAGCAAGGGAGGTTTGTATGGAAACTATCATAGTGCCAAAGGGTAGGGTATATAGAAGAAGGAGGAGTAGAAGAAGAAGGAGGAAAAGGAGGAGGAGAAGGAGGAGTAGAAGAAGAAGAAGAAGAAGAAGAAGAAGAAGAAGAAGAAGAAGAAGAAGAAGAAGAAGAAGAAGAAGAAGAAGAAGAAGAAGAAGAAGAAGAAGAAGAAGAAGAAGAAGAAGAAGAGACAGAGAGAGAGACAAAGAGAAAGAGAATGATTCAAAGATATTAGATAAATAGGTAGGAAGAGAGAGAAAAGGTTATCTGTTTGGGCTATGCTGAAAGTATTTTGGAGTTGAAGCACTCCCAGTAACAAGAAAGATATAATTATGAACTGCCAGTCTAAGTGTTTCAAGTTTGTATATGTTAGAAGCATCGAGTAGAGATATACGTGATGTAGTGAACAAAGAGGATACTCATCACGGGGATAAGTTGAACATGGTAACGATGATTGTTAAAGATAATGATGAAGATGACAAGACCGATGATGTTGATGTCATTCATAACGATATTAATGAAGATGATTAGGATAATGATATTGACAGTGATTGTAATAATAACCTGATTGATGTTGATGATGATGAGAATGAAAACTACAAGAGTCATGCTTTTAGTGATGATGCACACATCAATATATATATATATATATATATATAAAAAATATCAAGACTTGTGAGTGTAATACTAACGTTTTAACGATGAAACCATACAATTAGGTATGCTTTAGACTGACTTATAAAGCTTTAGCTTGCGCTCGAGCTTTTGGTTTTGTTTTGTTTAATATATGAATCAGCTATATTAAAATGCAAGTTCCATACTGGCCACAGAGAGTGCCAAAACTTTTATGACAACATATTCTCAACTTATGTTTCTTTACAATGGAAGATAAAGGTTGTTATCCTTTTTGGCATACTCCTCGAAATAACATTTTTTTGCGATAAGCTTGATATTTTTTTTTTCATTTTATAGACACCCTTTCTGCACTTTGTGTAATATTCAGAATCCCAAATGTTGAATCGAAAAAAAAAGCACAGAAAGAGGCAGGGATAGAGTTTGGCAGCCAGAACTATACGGACAGATATACAACAGGGAGAGAAAAGGAAGAAGAAGGGGAAAAAAGAAAGGGGAAGAGACAGAAACAGACATTACAAATGAAACAACATTAAACTGAGACAGGGATATAACGACAGAGAGAAGAAAAGAGATATATAGATAGGCAGGTAAGTGAAATGATATACAGAGAGAGATAAAGATAGATAGATGGATAGGCATACAGACTAAGCACGACTGGCTGTTTAGAGCTAGAAATTGGGCTCTCTGATTTGAGGCTCAATGGCTCAATATTTAGAAAAGATTCATAGCACGTCTGCGACTCTTTATCTCATTCAACAGCAAAAAGAATACACGACTTTAGCCGTGCTGTGGAAGATCTTGCAGAGCTCTCGAAAGAGGCTCTGTTTTATTCGTTGTATTTTTATTTATCAGTTTAAAGAGATATTTGTGTTTGTAAAGGCCTGACGAATATCCTTTGCAAAACGCTTTGAGCTATTTAATTGGAAATAGCTAAGAAAAAAGGCTTTTGTATGAAAAGATAGATTGATGGTTTAGAAGAAGCGAGAGAGAGAGAGAGAGAGAGAGAGAGAGAGAGAGAGACAGAGAGAGACAGAGAGAGAGACAGAGAGAGATTAGATGAAAAAATAGGGAGAGAGCTATAGAGGATTCTTTTCTTTGCACTTCTTTTTGTTTTATTGGAATACTAACGCCTTCTTCCCCTTTGCTTAATTTTTCTTTAAAACCTATTTTGTCTTGTATATTTATATCAAATTTAATGGAATCCTTTTCTTTTTACCAGGTGACCTACTGATTCCAAAGCCGCCGTTCCTGGACACGCCTCAACGCACTAGATTACCGCAACCACTTCTTCAGGTAAAATCTTCGTTTATGCCTTGCTTTATTAATAATATTAATCTATCTCTGAAGACTAAATGAATTAGATCGAAACAACGCTGATGAATTTTCTTTTTTTTTGGTGGGGGGGCAAGTGCAATATTTTTTATTATTCTATATAAGATCTTCTTGGTGCAGACAAGTATAATTGTAAATGCTGGGCTGGTGAAATATGAGATGTATAATCAGATGTTCGTTGAGTCGACTAGGCTTTTCCCACGCACATTACTAACTCGTCGGGCCAGATAATTTTTTTTAATTCACAACACTATTTGTTGTCGGTATGATATGACCAATCTTTAATGCGAAATAACTGTTCATATCAAAGCGTTTTTTCATATTTTTTTTACAGTGTGAAAACAATAGAGATCTTATCAATGCAATTTTAGGTTTACCCTTTTAACGTGTACCTTATTAGCAGAAATTTTTAAATTTTGAGTTACAGACTAGTACGACAATAGTCATACTAAGATAGCAATGCGAGATGCTGGACGAGTTTTTTTTTTTTTTTAAAGAAAACCCATTCGGACTGAAATTTGAAAGAACTATAATTAGGTTTGCAACCAATTCATGCATTTCGCCATTTCAGCCCGCCGCTGCATGACGGGAGCTTCTTGCACATACAAAAAATCCATTTTGTCGATGTGAAAGAATCTATTCAGCCTTCAAAAATAAGTCCGTGTTTCTAACTGCTGGCAAAAAAAAAAAAAAAACACGTCAAAAAAAAAAAAAGAGTGATGAGATTATGTAAACAAAACAAAATGTCTATGATTTTCCTTCTTGTACACGGAGAATACCGTACACCCGCTTTTTGTTCTAAGTTTTATCTTTTAAATAATTATGTCCTAGATCTTCTCTTTGTGAACTTTTTATGCCATATTGGCCTTAGAATAACAATTAGATATTCCGATAGAAAAGGACAAGTCTCGATTTCTATAGGGTTTTTTTTTTCCTTTTATTTATTTCTTTTTTGGCCTTAATGCCATACGAGCATGATAAATCTATTGATGTTGACTATGTTTTTTTTTCAGCACTATCTTATAAACTGTATGGGTGAAAAGCCGGAAGTGACCGCTATAACAATACGTTCTTGTGTTCGAGTTGATCATGAAAGGGGGCAATGACTTTTAAAATAACAAATTAGGATTTTTGAAAGTACTGTTTTACGAGTCGAAGTGGTAAACGCGTAAATAAAGCTTGACAAAACTAGAAAGATGGATGACCTCTGGGAGACATGGGCAAACCCATAATTCCCTCTGATTGGAAACCGGATATGACCGATGAGAGCGAGTTCCTTGCGCATGGGTAGTTGGACGTGAGATCGTTAGATTAGTTTTCCAAACGATACTTTAATTACTAATTAAACCGTAGATGGTACGGTTAAAAAGATCTGTCACTCTTTTCTCAAGACTATTTAACCTCTATCCCCCTACACTTTAGACGGAGAATTTCAATAAAAGTGCTTTTGTGGTTATATTTTGTTTACAATGTAAGCTTAGAATTATAATATTAAAAAAAAACGTCTTGATGAGATCCTTGGGGACAAAGGAGACAAAAAAGTAAAAAACATTATATATATATATATATATATATATATATATATATATATATATATAAAATATGGTAACTTATGAAAATGTGTTAAACCCTCTAAGTTGTCTATATTTGTATATCTCTGTCTTTGTTTCCGTCTCTGTCTCTGAATTTGTACAGTTTATCTCTCTCTTTCTCTCTCACCTCATTTATATAAAAGCTACCTTTCTATATTTTATATATTAATACCGACATAAAGATTGTAATCCGCAAACGCTGTAAGGAAAAGAGACGTAATGGTTTTTTTTTTTCTTTCCCTTCCTTTGTCATTTTAATTTTTCACCATTGTATCTCTTTTCTTTTAGATTCTGAACAGAATAAATTACCTTAAATCTTAGCCAGCTAGCGTTATTTTATTCGCCCTATACTTGTGTGACAATTGATTGAAGCCGGGATAACCGTAATGTTTACGGCCATCTCTACACCATCTTGACAGACAATTAAGATAACGGAAGTTCCAGAATTGTTCATTTCGCCGGGCCGAAGTTGTGAAAACAACGCCATTGGTTAAAAAATTATTGCGAAACTCTGAGAACAAAAAATGGTCAGTGAGGTTTTTTTTTTCTTTTTAAAATTATTTTTTTAAAACTGGAGATTTGGTATGATTTTTCCCCTTTCCTGTTTTTCCCCTCCTCCACTTTCTTCCACGCCACGCCTCTGATCTTTCTATTTAGAACAAGCAGTTATAGATAAATTACTTCGACACAACACCGTTAGATCTATATAGTTTAATCCCTTCCCAGTTCCTTCTGCGTTTGATTCGTGTCATAATTTGCGTCAGAGTTTCAAAGTTTTATAGCGGTGAGTAGTGACCAAAAGGTTTCCCAAATGGTCGCATAGGTTTTTAATGTAATTGTGAACAAAATATATAGAAGGTTCTCATAAAGTATGAAATGTGACTAAAAACCAAATTATTCTATGATAAGCAAGGATAAGCAAGTCTTGATTTTGATTTTGTCAATTGAAAAAATATATATTTTAAATAATTACCCAGATATTTGTTATTATGCGCGCTCCTCTTTGTTGAGCACTATAAAATAATACTTATATAAGCAAGTCTATATCTACGTTAGAAATAATGAAACATAAAGTTATATGAAGCAGACGCTGCATAGTAAGTTAAGAAGTGTTAGTGGGTTGCGTAGGTATACAGAGCTTTCCCGTGCCGGGTACCGTCTACCTTACTTTAAAATACAAATAGATGCACTTATAAATATTTTTTACAGCGAACTTTACACTGCTAGCTTAGTGATGCCTAGATAATCAAAAAAAAATGCATTGCTTATAAGTGAAGGAGAAAAGTTGTTTTTTAACTTAAGGACCGGATATTTTTTCTACAAGTTTTACTTTACATTCACAGGTTTGGTTCTCATGATTTTTTTTTAAATGTTTTAATGGCTGTTCATGCCATAGAAGACAATTTTTCGGTAAACATCCAATCATCATAGCGGACTTTCATAATTCTTTGTTTCCCTCTCTCTTCCTCTCGCTCACCACCAATTTGTTCCTTATACATATGAATACATTTACCATCTCACGACAGAATCTTCTATTCTTTCTCTCTGATATTTTCTCTCCATCCACATCTCACTCAATCTTTCTCGCTCTCTCTCTCTCTCTCTCTCTCTCTCTCTCTCTCTCTCTCTCTCTCTCTCTCTCTCTCTCTCTCTCTCTTCCCTCCCTTCCTTTCCAATCAGGCTCCTTTTCCTGGTTTCATTCTATCCTCATTTTTGGGGGGCTTTGTTGTTACTTCTCCCAATGGGCATTACGTCTTAACTTCAATCTTTAATACTCTCGTCTATAGAGCCGATTCCATTAATTGCACCATTTAGTCATACAAGTGGGAAACGAATGTTATATTTCCTAAACGGCTTGAAGGCTTTTTGCCATAGGCAGTGGGGAAAGAAAAATATTAGAGTTGTTCATTTGAGTTGGGATTAACGTGCAAAAAGAATGTGATTGGATGTACGTTGTTACCAAATCCTTTCGGCGATAGGGGACCTGAGAGAAATACTTCCAATCACGAAAATTGATACGATCACAATCCCATGTGCCTTTTTCTAGGGGAAAGGCCGGCATCTTGGGATCAAATGCCTTGATTCGCGTTTTTTTTTATATTTTGTGTTAAATAGATATTAATGATCTAAACTGTTACAAGGGAAAGATCCAGACAGTTTTGTAAATTTCAACCTCGATAAAATAAGGTCCTCTCTATACCCATCTCTTTCTCTCTCTCTCTCTGTCTCTCTCTTTGTATTTCTCTCTCTTTCTCTCTAGCCTCTCTGTCTCTCTCTGTCTATCTCTATTTTCCTCTCTCTCTCTCTCTCTCTCTCTGTCTCTCTCTATTTTCCTCTCTCTCTCTCTCTCTCTGTCTCTCTCTCTCTCTCTCTCTCTCTCTGATTCTCTCTGTCTGATCCTCTTTCTATTTCTCTAAGAATCTCTCTGTGTGTTTCTCTCTCTTTTCCTGTTTCTCTGTTTGCCTGTGTCTCTCTCTTCTTGTTTTTCTTTAAGCTTTCTGTCTCTCTGATTCTCTCTCTGTCTCTTTTATTTCTATCTGTCCATCTATCTCTCTATATCTCTCTCCCTTACTTCTCTCCCTCTCTCTCTCTCTCTCTCTCTCTCTCTCTCTCTCTCTCTCTCTCTCTCTCTCTCTCTCTCTCTCTCTCTCTTGCCTTAAGCAATAAGAAACCTAAAACGACTTTACTTAACTCGTGTTAAAAATGAAAAAAAAAAAAAAGATAAAGTGTAATGTGAAAATTCTTTCTTGAAAGTAAGTATGAATAGCTAACGCTTATCACATTAACATAAACATGATTTTGTTTAAAATTGGAAAGACAAATCGTTTTATGTTGAGTGGAGAAGGGTGTCGGGTGTATGGCGGTGTGGGCGGAAGACTGTAGCGATTTAGAGCGTTTCTACTCGAGGCGCACTCATTTCTTCAATCTTGAAAGGTATCGAGAGGCCGATGGTACAGGCACGACTGACTCTTCCAATCAGACCTTAATGACTACTGCTATACGTTTGTAGATGGGCCACTACCTTGGAGCTGCTCGTGCTTGGGACTCTGCGCTCAACTAGAAATCGAGAATCTGTAGTTTTCTTATAAAGGAAAGGTTTTTCTTATTATCAGTGAATTATCTATAAATATGAAAAAAAACAAAAAAACAATCTGTGATTAAAGAAAAACAATTCCTGATTTTTTTTACCACCGCAACAATTACAAGTAGACATTTTCACTCACAGCACATATCAACAACTTTTTAGAAATCAAGTTTATCCTTGGCTGTTATACCTTTTCAGTTCGAAGCTACTCTTGCTTCTGAGAGATTTGTTGAGAGCCAGCATCTATGTGTTATTAAAGAGAGGGAGCATCATAATCGTCTCTTCATTATGTCATTGCTTTACAGCTCTACTTATTCTTAGCTCGGCAATTGCGGCTGTTCAAAGTCAATTTATCAAGGTATTAGAAACATCCTTGGCAATTCTAAGCTATAAAGAGATTATCCTACAGACGCGAAACAAGTTGTTAAATTTTTAAAAAAAAAATAATGAGGATTCTGTACGTGAAATGAACGCGTAATAGTAAGTTTTTCAGCTTTTGGTAATCATTCAATTCAAGCCTTCTCATAAAGCTTTAGAAGAATTATACAATTTCATGGACACAATTTTGGCTTTTAATTTGTTTACTGACATATGGTGGGGTCTCCTTGTGATAATTTGGGTTAATGGAGGGAAATTCATCAGAAACCTTACAATCAATGTCGGGTCAAAATTTCTGTTTAGTTTTTGTTCTTTTTTTTCTTTTTTTTTTACATTATATAGGTCTATATGAAAAAAAAATTATATATATCCTTACCTTTTATGACAAACAAGCCATGTTTTGCAATAATTTGAACAATCAAAACAAGAATCTGTGGACCCTTCTGATGAATCGTTTAACTGCGAGATTCAGAAATTTTTGGTGAGAAAAAAAAAATAGTCAAGGTCGATATGTAATTTTATTTTGATATTAAGAAAGGTACTGTTTCTTTATACACTAATGATTCACCTTTTAATGGCTTTTATCTTTTAAATATAGCCGTGGGATTGTTCAGGACCTATCATGCGTAACTTTTTATGCTGGTCTAAAACTTGAGTTAAATGTGACGAAACCTCAGGTTATTACTGAAAAGATAACTCTATAAAGTCATTTTAATAAACGTACTCTGAAAGCGTTTTAGGCTTGTCTGTTTGGGTTTAATTGAATATCAGGTATATCACCTTTTAAGAAAAAAAGTTTACAATCATTTAAATTCATCATAAAATTTTTTTGAGGCACTAACATAGGTGTTGAAAGGGTCATTATGATTAATGCTACAGGAAGTTCTCAACTTCTTGTCTTGTGATGAACCTTTGAGCTAAAAAGATCTGATTTTGTTTAGAACGCAGATCAAACAAAATTTGGACGAACTCAGCTTTGTTTGGGTTAAGCACACACACACGTTTAACGCATACCGTCGGTGTCAAAGAAAAAACGTAAACTTTGAGGGAAAAAACGGTTTATTGAAGATAACACGTGTTTTTAGCCAGGGCAAGACAGAGCTCAAAGATATTATAAGAATTTGAATACTGACACATGCATGAGCGAGAAAAGAATTTTGTTTTTTGCTTTTATAATGCTCTTTGTTTTTACCGTTTTTCATTCTCTCCCTTGCAAGTTTGCCATTTGAAAGGCTGCCATGAGTGAAAGCTCATAAATTATTTGGCGGTAGCAGATCTGCAGATAGAAATTATTGAAGCAAAATTTACCTTATGGAAGTAATTGATTATGTTAGGCACATTGCTTCAATTGACGTCTACGCTGGGTGAATGTAAAAGAAAAGATTGCTCGTTTTTAAACACCTTTTGAACATGGGATCTTAAAATGTAAAATCGTGCTGATGCTGGAGCCCAGAATAAAATCAAACTTTTTTTTTTATTTTCCAACATGGAATAAACGTAGCATCTGTGGTGATAAAATTTCTTGGTAGCAAATATATGTAATACTCGTTGGGCTAAGAGGACGAGACAAAATTTTCGAGCTTTACAATAAATCTGAGCAAGATGTATTAAGAACATGATAATAGCAGAAGTTACCTTTCTAGGATTTAACTCTATATTATAAAAGTCTTTCCGAAAGATAAATTTTATTGTGTAGTTTTGTGATATAATTTTTCAACATCATTTTTCTTAATGACTAGCGGAAAATTCAGGGGGGGTTTTTCTTTATTTTCTTCCATATATTTATGTCCATTGGTTTGAGCTAACTTTCAAATTTAGACCCAAGGTAGCACTTATGCATCGGTCGATGAAAAAAAAAATAGGATTAGCCGGACGATGCAGTCAACCTTAAATGTTTTTTTTCCCCTCAATATTTTTAATATCCGTGCACTAACAAATGCTTAGATTTTACAAAGACAAAAAAAACCATTAAGGATCGTGAATTTTTCGGTACTTAAACTGATAATTCTATCCTCGATTAGTTTTCTCCCTGTTTTAGCCTTTTGATTAGTTTGTTTCCTGGCCTTCCTTTTTTATCTACCTGTCAAATAAAAACAGAAGTCTTTTCGGGACCAAAAAATACTTCGAAATTTAATTTCTTTTTTTTTTTTTTGTTTTGCTGTATGATTTACTGCCTTTAGCCTCGCCAAAGTAATTAAATAAACTCTATCTCTCTCTCTCTCTCTCTCTCTCTCTCTCTATATATATATATATATATATATATATATATATATATATATATATATATTTCTCTCTCTTTCTCTCTCTCTGTCTCACTGCTTTCATTTATCTTCCCAAGTTAACTGAGCCGAAATACTAATGCCTGAGGAGAAATATTAAACGCCGGCTGAGTCAATTTAAAAGTATTTGCGGTTATTTATTTGCCCGGCAATATTGCTGGCTATTATTCATGGACCCCCGGAATAGCGCTGCTTTACTGCTTTAAGTCAAGCTCAGCACAAAATAATTGGAAATGTCTCCAGTCCTATTCTCCTCTCTCATACTATTAAATCTTAGGGTCGACTTCCATCTTCTGATGTCGTGTATGATTGGGGAAATGGATGAGTACACGTTTTTCATTTGGACCAGTTCAAGTTGTAGCTCGATAGAGTCACGGTTAGATTTTCAAAGTATGGGCGACGGCAGGAGCAAACATGAATTTTATTTTTTGAAAATGGTTGTAGAAAATGTACCAATTAAAAATTTAAGACAAAGTTGTTGGTTTTTTTTTTAATTAATGAAAAGAATAATTATTGTGTATCAGCCATCCAAAACGAATCATTATTTAAACTCGAAAGGGTTAACAATTATGATGGTCAGTTAAATAAACAATAGCAATGAGAATAATATGAAGAGAACGGAGAGCGTGAATGTAAGGAACTAGGAATCATGAAGGACTGAAGGCAGAAGGGCTTGAGACTGTGAAAAATTAAAATTTATTTAAATTTAAATCCATAACTTTCAGTTGACTCTTCTGTTCATGCAACCTCAAGTAAACAAGTAAAAAGTATTCACTGGTCTCTGACTTAACAAGCTTTTGTACGTAAGATATTGAATTATCAAATAATTAAATGAAGTCAGCAGTTTTGTTGAGCAAACTTCCTCATAACCAGATAATTTTCTCCTGTCCAGTTTATCCCTTTGTTATGATCCATCTAACATACCGTGATTCTTCTTTCTTTTTCTTTAAATAAAATAATACGTCACGTTGGTTTTAAAGTAAACATAAGATTTAGTTCTGTCTCTATTTGTCTCCACAGCTATTGATTTCTGGCGGCTTGACAAAGGTTGTACACAAATGTTAGTGTTTTGGCGGCGATCTAGCTTCTTTGTTTATCCTAGTAATTGGAAAGACATGCTAGATCGATGGTCGTAAGAGAATTCAGAAGACTAGTGCCTCCGCTGAGGTTTTGTTTGCTGTCTGATTCCTCACTCCTCAGACCATTTTAGTTTGTTGTCTTCAGATCTATAATGGTGATCTGAAGGGATCCGTGTTAGCTGCTCTGATGGTTAGGCGAGGTCCTAAAGATGTTTGACGCACATTTCCTATTTTGTTGTTTCGAAAGTTATTGCAACTATTATTATTATTATTATTATTATTATTATTATTATTATTATTATTATTATTATTATTATAATAATAATAATAATAATAATAATAATATTATTATTATTATTATTATTATTATTATTATTATTATTATTATTATTATTATTATTATTATTATTATTATTATTATTATTATTATTATTATTATCATTATTATCATTACCATAAATCTTAGTTGTTCTAGTGTGGTCTGGCGCTTAGTAGTTATAGCGCTCTATTTAAACATCTTACTTATATCTTACTGATATTTAGGTAAACCAGAGCTATGTTCAACAGCGGTACATTGATCTCGGTACTGGCTCCGAGCACACCAACTAGTGTTGTCGGAGCTCTTAGTTACTCCTTCTTTACTCAGATCTCCAGGCATGTCCATAAAGAATGGACATAGATGAAGCCTTCCCCTCCCAAAAGAAAAAGTGAAAAAAAAATGAAAATTATGGCTTGTATTTTTTTTAGTCTGTATAGTTTCTTCTAAAATCATGCTAATATAATTCTGAAACAAATACAAAATAATAAAAATAATTGAAGAGATAAATATATCTCAAGATGTTTTTTTAATAGGGCAAAGGTACTAAAGACCGTATTTTTAACGTGAACAGTATTGAAAATGCAGATAATGCAACATCGACCTATATACCTACTTCATAGACAATTCGAAAGCTTTTGATTGTTTTCAGCACGAAGCCAAGTGGAGGATCTTGATTGAAATGGATTCCCCGTACATATAAAGTTTACAAAATGCCGCTACAACGAATAATAGACAGCCGTGAGAATCAATGATGAAATATCAGAATGGTTCAAAGTTGAAGGAGTACGTCCGTGGTGTATAATTTAATCATGTCTCTTTATATGCAGAAAATATTAGATAGTTAGACTTTGATATAGCCAAGGAAAGTGAATAAGTTAAATACTAGTGGCCATGGACTCCTTGAACTAAGATATGCCGATTATACCGTCCACTTCTCCACAACGCCAACGCGCCTAGAAGACAGATTAGCACTTTAAAAGAATACAGCCAAGCATAAAATAGAGCCGAAAACTTGGAAATCAACCACCACGGGCGGGTTCAAAGGCGAGCAATTCTTAATTACGGCTTCTGGGTATCTCCAGATGAGTAAGTCCTGTCTCAATGTTGTCACTGCAAGGGGTCTGGAATGTGTCTCAGGGTGTGAAAGGGAGGGCTATGCAAATCCCCTGAGATATCAAACAAGCCAAGTCTATATAATCTATAAATTGAAAATAATTATGGTTTGTGAGTTGCCTAATAACTATGCTCACCACAGGGACTTTACTCGTTGCCATTTCTGAATAAGAATAATTGCCTAATTTTGTGAGTTCAGAATATGTTAAAAATGAAGTGTTACGGACATAGATCCACGCAAAGCAGTGCATTTCAAGGAACTCTTTGCAAAAATTTATCGTCGAGGGTTATATTTATGAGGATCTTGTAATAGATATAAAATTACAGATTTTATTGTTTTCCATTATTCCAACACCGCTATTGCATAAAAATACTGCTCTTATACATAAAGTGCTCTCGTGATAAAGCAACGTCAAATTTGTTTAATGCGCATCTAGGGAAAAACAATATCGTACACACATCTTATGATAAATACCAAGCCTTGTGTAGTAAAAACAATTCCCAAGACAACTGAAGATACAGTTTGTCTTTTCGTTTGATAATTTGTTTTAAATGTCGGGTATTCTTTCCAAATAAATTTGCGGAGAAAAAAGTGCTTTAAAGCCAACAATGGTAACTGTAGACTCCATCAAGAACGGATGGTCCAACATTCAATTTTTGTCAATTTTTGTCTATAAAGCGATTCAACATCGTGATTTTAGACAAAAGTACTACTCAGAATTAATGTGGAATGTACATTTTTTTAAAATTGTTTTATTTATTTATTTGTTTATTTATTTATTTATTTATTTATTTATTTGTTTCACTTTTTTTTCTTTTTTTTTTTTTTTTTTTTTTTTGGGGGGGGGGGTGGATCCTAACACTCGCGCGTAAAACAAACTCTTGATTAATTCTGTTGCTTAGGTGATACTGAAATAAGGTGGGGAGAGACTAATGTAATAATTATAAAGCCTAAAGTGGTAAAGCAGTGTTAAGTTAACCCTTTTTTAACCACAACTTCACGCAATGTTGAGCGTTCAGCCTTTAAGATTTTTAGCTCTTTACGCAGTCCAAGTTACGTATACTTTTAGCTAAGAAATCATTTTTTGGGAAGTGAGAAAAAGCTTTTTTTTTTATATTGATAGCAACTGTATCCAGTAGCTGCTGCTACAGGTTGGTAAAGAGATAATTTCTCTGGAAGTTGGTGGGTGTTTTTTTTTTCAGTATGATTTTTTTAACCTCTGATGAATTCAAGCCCCAATATTATCGCTTGAAGATAACTTTGACATAAATATCTTTTTGTCTGATTTTATTGACTTATCGTAACTCCTCACTAAATTGCAAAAATCTGAAGACTTCCAATCAATGTTTAACAGATTGATATAACAGATCGAGAATAGTATCCTAAAATTAATATGGAGCGTGTTACCAATGGTGTCAACACAAACTTGCCAGGGCTATGATTATTGTTGCTGTGACACCTGTTTATAACACTACAATATTTCTTTTGCCATGCGTTGAAGCTGTGTACAAAATGTGAGGGTAATTTTCCGAAAGTAAGACCTGAAGAAAAAGGAATATACTTATGGTATGTTTTCTTGACCTAAAAATTGCAGATTTTGTCTGGTTTTTCTTGTTCATTGTCTTACTTGAGTGCTAGTTGGTGACTGCTTTAAATTTTTTTTTACAAATTATAAAAACGTTGTAGTAAAGATATCTTCTCAATATGGATGACTACTATAATGTTTAAATTAATATTCATGACTGAGAAAGCTCATCCACCCACACATTTAAGAGTAAATCTCGTTTTAGTTTCGATTTTCGTACAAGTTGAACGAATATTGTTGTAAATTGGAAAAATGTAAGTTTTATTTTTTTCAAAATGTTGTAGGGCGTAAGAATAATTATGAGGTCAATGGTTCTCATTTTTTTAAATTATTACCAAGAAAGTTTTGGAGTGCAATCAAGTATAACTAAGGTGTTTTACATACAATCATGAGAAAATCAGCTAACTATTATTTGGTGATCCATGTAAAGATCTTTTATTACAAAGCTATGAATTCTTACAAAAGTTGCCTGAAAGTAAATTGCCATTTTTTTAATTGGTACTTATTTGATAACGAAAGTTTAATAGATCTACAAATAAATTTTGAATTTGCAAAATTAGCTTACCTTTCTTATTGGTAACACGCATCACGGAACTAAAAATAAAAGATATTGTAAAGAATAAGGGTTGAAAAAGGAATGTGCAATTGAACATATATATATATATATATGTAAGCAATATCCTCCCAATTTTACACTCTCTAATGTAATTCTGTTTTCTCCGTTATCAAATATTCAAAGCGAGGTTATGAAGTTTGTCCAAATTTCTGACGTACGTCGATAAATTTTTTTGACATAAATACTTTTTTACACATCGCCCGTTCATTGACAAGTTCTATGATTTCCTCTATTTCATTCTGTCTACGTTTTTCTTTTGTTGCTGAAATAGTTACAAAAGGTGAAGATAGTGGACACGTCGATAATTTTTAAGTGCAAAAGTCTGGATGCTTAAAAATATTTTTCTATCTCTTGTAACTTGGAGTGTCAACTCGATGAGACAAACCTGAAGACTCCACAAGACAATGACCTTTGGCTTTCCTTTTTTGAATCAACAGTTCGCAAAACGTCTCTGGTAAATTTAACTGCTCTTGAGTTAATAAAATAAAGATAAATCAACCGCAATGAACTAGGCTCAACACGTTAAGGACATTGTCCTATCAAGCCTTTAATACTGTTTTTTTTCCTGAATCTTGACAGAAATGCCTGATATTCATCATAATGAAAACGTTCATATTTCACAATTATGTCACAAATACCACTTTTATAAGCAAAACAGAACAAATCGAATTAAATTCTTTTTTCTTTAACCCACAGTCTATATATGTTTTCCTCTTGGACGACAAAAAATGTTGCTTCGATTAATAATCATTCAAATACTTTGATGGATAACCCCGCTAAAGTAGCTTTATGTATTGAGATTAACAATAGGCTGATTTCTAAAGTGGAACCAACTGGAATAAAGCAGGTATTCTAAATGACCACATTGTGACAGCACTGCTTTGTTTTGAATGCTAGAACCTCCATCGCCTTGATAGCAGTCTTGCCAACATACAAAAAAAGACAGTAGTTCAGTAGTTATAATCTTCTTGGTTTGAAAAATAAAAAGGAATTAACCATAGAATTTTTCTAACCTTTTGACACTAGAAAGCATCACATTCAACTAATACAAATATAATAACCTCGGATATCTATTTGTAAAATGTGACATTTTTTTACGACTTTGGCCACGCCTTTGAAAATTTAGATTATCCATTCTAATATCGGTAGTACTTTGTATCCTACTAAACTGTATGAGGAAGTAATGGACTGCGAAATATTTTTCATATTATGGTGTATGCAAGTCACGTCTTAGTAATCCTTACACTTTCCCATCAATTTGGAGTTATAAAGGACTTTGTAAATATCTTGGTGCGATTAAAATGCCAGTCTAATCAGTTTCAATCACTCCTTAAAAGATTGTGATAGCTGTCAGCAAATTCATTAATATCATTGTTATAAAACGCAACGGAAAGGAGTACAGAGAAAATCATTGATTAAAAAAGAGTGCAAGAGTAGCAGATAACTCTCTCTTTCTCTCACACACACACACACATTTAATCTTTCTCTCCTTCTTTCTCTTTATTTATTCCTCTCTTGTTGCCTCTGCCATTGTCTGTCTCTGTCATACGCACACACGCACACGTGAAGAGCAATAATTCCAGATCGAAACACCTTAAAATATTTTTCCAAACTTGATCTAAACCCTTACAAATCCTGATGTTGACTTGCCTCTCATTTTTTTTTTATTAAATCATAGAAACAATTGAGATGCGATTTTGCTTTCTGTTCAACAATAAGTGAAATTGAGCAGAAAAAAAAGCAACTCATTTTGATATTTTCCGGGTTATCATTCTTTACCTTAAGAAATGAGATTGATAGAGTTAAAAAATAACCTGAACATTTCAAAATCTTGCAGGACACGCATGCACTATTGGAGATAAATAAGAAATTAATGAATAAACAGCATTTTGCCGCTGCATCGATGTTATTGATAAGGAGATTATTATTGTCTTATACAAAACAAATTCATGATGATCAGAAAATATTCTTTATTGCTTAATTTTTTTTTGGAACTCGTTTTTTTTTTTTTTTTTAATTACCGACCTTAATTTTAGGCTGAGAATGAATATATATGTAATAACTTTATATGTGATTTCTCGCCTTAAATTCCATCAACATACATGGCATTAAGAAAAAGGACAACACTATTCCAATGACTGCGGTAGACTTTATGGGATTGTTTACTCTCGCGTTCAACAATGAACCATCGACCTCCTGTACTACGCTACAGCAGCTACATTGTCCGCTTTTCTCCCTTACTTTTACTGCCAAACCTCTTCAGAGACTACCAGACGAAGCGGAGACCAAAGAAAAGAAGCGACCTTTATCGAATGTCACCTCGGTTTAGCAGGAGTTTAAATTACAACCACTTGATTGCGGCCCAGCTCCCTCGGTGGACATCGGATGTTACTGGATGACACATTAGGAAAACCGTAGGCCGCCATCGGGGAACCCTTACTAAAACAACCCTTTCGGCGCCCGCCTTTGTTGGAAATTTTCCACTCGAGATAGATGAACTACGAGACGCTGTGACCAAGGCGCCTTCATCACCGAAGCTTCGAAGTTTTAGGGCTTTTCTCGACCGGAATCCAGAGGTGGGCGGATTAGGAGGGAAGGGTAGGTCTATTTTGGTCCACTATCGATTATGGAGGAAAAGAAAAAGGGGGGGGGGGGGCGGGGGGGGGGGGAAGGGGAGGCATGAGGAATCGGTATGGTTTTCTTATTCTCCTGCACATGCTGATCCACGAATCTATTTTCATTTTCACAATATTTTATCGTTTCTTATTCTATTATTTATTTATATCTTTTTAGGTGTCTGCGTTAAGACTTTTTTTTATATAATTCGTTATCTCGTGTTTGTGTCCGATGAAGACGCAAAACCTAGAGATTACCTACTTTACTGAATGGTTGTGTAATACTCTTCACTTCTAATCTCTCTCTCTCTCTCTCTCTCTCTCTCTCTCTCTCTCTCTCTCTCTCTCTCTCTCTCTCTCTCTCTCTCTCTCTCTCTCTCTCTCTCTCTAATTTTGTCTCTTGTGTCTTGCATTGTCTTAACAGCTTTGCCATGTTTTCATGACCAATTTTTTGTATGACAGGCTCGGCTTACACGTAAATTAACTGTAACGGCGCATCTCTTTATTATTGTGGACTTGGTTTACATCTACGTAAAATAAGCAGAAAACAAGTATGTTTACGAGACTGACTCTTAGAGCAAACACTACTTTCAACAAGTGGAAAACTCAGATTCATTGGCAGCAGAAATTGATTTGAAGTGGTCTTCAGCAAAAGAAAGTGCCTAATAAATAGAGCTAGTGACATCTGAGGGGTCAAAAGCTCAATATACATTAAATTGTTCTCGCACTCGTCTCCTAGCTACTTAAAAAAAAAACAACGTAGTTTATCTTTGCCTCACTACGCTCTTTAAAAAGAAACATTTTGGCGTATCGGCACATACCAATGCGCCCTAACTGACTTCAAAGTCTAGTTTGGGAAGACTTGACTGCAACAGGCATAATCTGTACAAAGAATAATCTTTCGAAATAACAAACTGAATTGGAATAATGACAAAAAGCGAATGGCTCCTAATAAACAACTAAGTCTTGAAAACTGCTCTTTGCCTCTTATCAATATGAGGCCAAAAGTACAACTCAGTCATCCAGAGATTTAAAAATAGTGGGAAGAAAAAAGCAGAGGTTGATTCGATTTTCTTTATGTCCTGAAATTATCTTTTATTTTTCTTTGCGTTGTCAGTTTACTTGGTTTGTTTGCTTTTGATATTTTCAGTGATGACTCTGAAAAATTCTTCTGAGACACAGAGAGAAATAATGGCTGGAAATATTGTAATCTGAAATGATGATGAATTAATTATTTTTATTTATTTCTCAAACGTCAGCGCAAATAAATTTTGGGCGCTCTGAATGGCAATGGTTGAAAAAAAAATGTTCTTGTTTTCTATTTTCTCTTCCCCTTGAGACGAAAGTTTCTAAAATAGCAATCAGGGTTCTTCGTCTTAAAGGGGGGGAGCAATCAGCCAATCGCATCAAGAAAACATTAATCTTCCACAGTAAAGACAGTGGCCACGGTCAATGAGGCTGTGATCAAAGCTTCGTAAGTTTGGAAAAAGAAAAAAAATAGGAACCCAATGGAAAAAAAAACCACCCTAAAAGAGCGAGCTTGAGTGTGTATAAGTGCTTGTCAAAGTTCAATCTACTGTTTGGACTTAATATAAAAATAACTGAAATCAAATTTCAAATCGCAAATAGAGTATGATGTACAGTTGCGAAATGTTATTTAAAAAAAAATTAATAAAAAAAATAAAGGTGTAGAGTGCAGCTCTAAAATAACGAAACAATACACAGGAAGTATTTGTCGCATCAGACACGAAAAGAGTAAAAAGAAAGAACAAAACAGAGATTCACGTGCAGATGATAAAATGAAACTTAAATATGATAAATTTAAATACAGCATACACAGAAAATGAATTATGTAAAAATATGAAGACAACAAAATGACATTAAAAAAAGAAATATTTTTTTGGAAAATTAATTTATAAAATATGTATTATAAATGAAAAAATTACAGATAAATAAGCAAATAAAAATGTGAACAAATTATATGGGAACGAAAGTCAAAGAATAAGAGAGAGGAAAAGAGAGAGACATAGGGGTAGAGAGAGAAAGAGAGAGAGAGAGAGAGAGAGAGAGAGAGGGGGGGGGGGCGGAGAAAGAGACTGACAGACAGACAGAAAGCTTACTTGATTTGTTTTGTTCATCATTCCTCAAAGTTTTTCTTAATTTTTCTTTTTTCTCTCCAATAACACGTTATCTCTATTTAAAATAGGTCAGATGCCATTGCAACCTTTTCAGATGTTTACGTAACTAAGGACTTGGAAAGATGATCGCCGCTATATAAACTATCTAGATTCGAAATGATCAAAGGCAATTCATCTAGTTTATTAGTTAATTCCTCACGAGCGAAAAAAAAAAAAAGCGCCATCTTATTTAGGTTTAATTTTCTAATAAAAAAAAAATATCCCGGCCCGGTATTTATAAGTTTATCCACCATTGTTCACTACTGACTACCATTGTAAAAAAAAAAAAAACAACAATCAAAAAACAAACCTTAAGCACATTTAAAAAACATTTCCGCACAGCTGATTTGAACACTTGCTTAGTCTGCATACAGATTTGTATAAATAAAATCTTAGCCTTTAATTTTGTACCCGCATATCGTGGCCGATTGAGGCTGCCAACATTGAAATAGAAGTACTTTTTGCCATTTTTCAAAAACAATAAAAAAACGGGAAAAAAATATTAAAACGCATCTTCCAAACACAACTTAGATTAGCTTCTTTTATATTTTTGTCTAAATACAAACTGCAGAAGCCTTGATCTAACTTCGTGGATCTTCATTTTTTTTTGTATATGATTGTATAGAGGCCGAAGGCCGTCTTGGAGTTAGACAGTCTAGTCAAACCATTGATTCATCTGCTTGAAAAAGGAAGGAGAGCGATGTTTTCTCTCTGTGCTCTTTTTACTTTGTCCTCTGCCAAGCTGGCAGGATTCTTAAGGACAGTTGTTCCTTTTCCCCTCTTTTCCCTTCTTTCTTTTAGGGTTTTTCAAAGTGGTCGTAGCCTTGAAGAGCTACAGAGAAGATAATTATTTGGATGGATTTACAAATTATGTGGCGATTTGATTGATAAACGGGTATATAACTAGAAAGATTAAAACAATAGGACGATAGATAGAACTAGAAGGAAGGGTGGATAAGAAGAAAGATGAGCAGATATATATATATATATATATATATATATATATATATATATATATATATAGTTAACTGATAGATAGGTAGATAAGTAGGTATGAAGATAGTATAAATGTAAAAACGCATGGTAAACCAAAGCTAGAAACCGAAGGGAGCCAAAGAAAAAAACGGAGAGAGGTTCTGAGAGAGAAAGAGACAGAGAGAGAGACAAAGAGAGAGATAGACAGACAGACAGACAGACAGAGACAGACAGACAGAGAGAAAGAGAGAGAGTGTGTGTGTGTGTGTTCTGATAGTAAAATTAGATGCAGCAAAACAATGTTTTTTTGTCCGGTAGAAATTTTAAATGGAATTAGGCTTGAAGTCATTTTCAAATAACTAATGTTTTTAATGGATTCATCAAGGAAATGAGTATGAGTTCTTTCTTTATATAAATGGTATTGAAAAATATTTTTTAATTCAACTTTTTTTCTCTAAGCAGCCATAACACATTGAAGCTTTTAATGATAATATCATGAAGTTACTTTCAACGTAGAATGGACATTTCTTTGGTTGGATTTTGGGGACCGAAATAACACAGGTATCAGGATAATACACGAGTATTACCATCTGTAGGATCCACTCAAAATCATGATATCATAGGCCAGTGAAAAACACAGCTTCTGTTTTCGCGTTCACACCAAGCGTTTGCATCGACTTACTTGAACGGTCCAATGGTACTTGCAGTAATAAAGATGCTCAGAGTTGGGCAAACTAGAAACCGCCAGAAACATTAATAACCGGAAATGGAACGAAAATATATTTCTACAACAAAACGGCACCTACGGACGTCTTCGTATGTTTTCTAATGGGGTTGATGAGCGAGGCTTCCTAAAATACAGGCCAATTCACCGAAACCTTTGCATTTTGAGTTATAATGATCTATTTCTTTTAACTTTAGGACAGAATTGTACACAGAACGCACCTATAATTCAGCTTACAGGCTTACACAACAAATATATCTAACTCTGCCAAAAAGTGAAATGATATAGCTCACTCTCACAGTTACTGCAAAGTTTTGCTTATTTCGGCTACTAGGCCGGTTTCTTTGGAAGCCTCGGTGAAAGAGCTAGCCTATCTGATCTAACGATGACATGTAAATGTTTGTGAAATCGCCTTCTTTACAATAACATTGAACACACAAAACAGGGTAAAAAATTCATGATGTCTCTTCTCTTTTACAGTATTACTGGTTCAAAACAGCAGCAAAATGGTTCCAAGAGCAATAAAAAGCTTAAAGGATTTTTTGGGCGTTGTGAGGTGTGAATTCAAGTCTAATTTTCGTTGCTCTGAGATTGTTTTGACAAATTTTATATTCAGTATCATGCAGAGCAATGGTTGATATCTAGTCAAATTATCGATTTATCTCCTTGCACAGAAAGGAGAGCGATGTTTAGTTTTGTTTTATTTGGGTTGTAAATCAATAGAGGGGCACTTTTATTTTTAAGTGAACGAGTTCGAAATATACTGTTACCAAAAAAAGGTGATATCTTTTTTCACCTCTAAGCATTCACTTTATTGCTGCATTTGGTAGCGCGTAAACTATCCAACTTGGTATGATGGCGGAAACAAGGGTGATGAAGGGACGGAGTAGGATTTTAATTCCGATTTCCTTGTTGATGTAAATTATTTACAGAACACCATGACTTTTAAATTAACAATATGTTTTAAAAAGCAAAATGATCCTATGACCTTTTACCTTTTGCTCTTTTGCGTCTTTTAAGCCACTATGAGGTAAAAAGGGCGTGCACAGATAACCATCCTCTCTGTATTTTTTATTTTATTTTGATTCTTCACAACCGAAGGCAGTACGTGACGTGAGGAAAGGAAGACTCTAGTTCTGTTGTCAGGGAGAGAGTCATTACAGCGCCCATTAACCCCTCTGCTTTCGACACCAGAGGAAGTTGCCCATGGTGGCAGGGCATGTTCGCCCACTGTCTCATCAGCTAGAGTAGTGTCCCCTGTAGTGATGACAACGACAACCAATGTCACGGGAGATAGATTGCGCTCTTCTCACAATCATTTATTAGTCCTCAGTTACATTGGGTCGGAGTTCATTTCAGAGTTTTTAGGAGGGCACCAGTTGCACTTTTCACATGCGTCGCAATTTGGAATTAAGCTCAATGAGATGACTTTGGCGTCATTGCATTAATTATAATTTTCAAAAGGGCACAAAGATTATAATAATACTCCTGCTACTCTTCTTTAAAATTTAAGTAAAGAACTAAAAAGCGCATTTCTTTGCTTATATAGAGAATTTTTCGAAAAATATCAATAAATTTGGTATCATCACTGAAATTTTTTAACTCTACTGCATTCTATTGACTTATTTAGAACCGCACGGGCTGCTCAAAGAGTTCACAATATACTTCATGAATGGTAGTTAAAAAGAAAAAAAAATGAAGGTTGTCAGTTTTTCCTTACTCGGAAGAAGGTTGACAGTTAGTAACTTTCTTTTTGCTTTTATGGGGGGTTTGTTTTTGTTTTGTTTTTGTTTTTTAGGTTTTTAATTTGGTGACCACACAAATGTGCTTGGAGGGTTCAATATTTTCCTTTCAGTTATTCATATTTGACCGCGCATTGATATATTGAGCTCGTGCATCTTGAGATGTTGGGTTTTTTTAATTACATTGAAGATTTAATGTGACTCATAGATATGGCAACCCTTTCTGTTGTATTTTGTAGTTTGTCTTTATTTTTCGCTTCAGGTTGGATTTTTTCAACAGAATCAAAAAGTAGAAGATATTGAAATATTTGTTACTGTGTGTAATGACAAAAAGAAAGCTATTTATTTTCATGTCTGTGCATTCATCTTTCATCTTGCAAATTAATACAATGTCTTTTCATTATACTCTTCCAGAAGTAAAGCTTGACAGAGCTCTATTAACTAAGACATCGTTTCTGTTTCAACCGCCCATTTTTTTGTTTATTATTTTTTTTTATTTACAGATCAATCAAAAAGGTGCAATAGACTCTGAAGATACCAAAGAGCACCAACACTAGACGTCCAAGATATTTTTTTTTTTAACAACAAAACTTTTAACCTCCATTCTTTACATTTTGCTTGAAAAAACAATCATTGATCTTACTAAGAACCTTTAAGTTATTCACACGAGATTCGCCTCTGTAACACCTACCACCACGATGGACATGGAGTTCGACCAAACGTCTCAGACACTGCTCACCACAGTGGCAACCAGTTTAGGGAACAGTACGTCGGTGTTCTCTCACCTTTACAACTACCAAGACTTCTGGCCAAACGCCAGCAAGAACTCTAACTTGACGAGCAGCGATGGGAACAGCTCGAGCGGAAAAGAGCAGTCGGTCCATGACATCGAGTATGACATGCCCTTGAGGAAAGCCATCCTGTACATCCAGATTGTCATAGGTATCCTGGGCGCGATTCTTCTCTTCATCTACATGATGCATTCCAGGAGGTAAGTCGTGTCAATCTTATCTTACTTAAGCCTCTCTATATATCTAGAGCTCTCTATCTTTCTCTCTCTTTCTTTCTTTCTCTCTCTCTCTCTCTCTCTCTCTCTCTCTCTCTCTCTCTCTCTCTCTCTATGTCTCTCTCTCTCTCTGACTTTCTCTAACAACATAATATTTAATAGTAAAAAAATTTTTAAATTTATCGTTCTCAAAAACTAAATATATAGTAAGAAAAATGCTGTGATAGAAAAGTCTTATTTCAAACGAACCTTATTTTCTGGTCCTACATATTTCTTGCTATGAAAAGGTTTAATCTGAAGCTTAGAACCAGCGGTGACGTAATATTTTTTTTCTTCATTAACATTACGAATACGCCTATGAAAATGTTTCCCTACATACTTCTAGATTCTTGAAATTCTTGTCGACAGATAGGCAGAACAAAACTCGACATTTATTGTTAGATCTTCGACATCGGATCGACAGATCGTGGGTTTGAATCGAAGTGAAAGATGGACCCGGCTACGTGTCTTTAGGGAAAGCACATTTTACCGTTTTCCCCATATGCTTCCCCCTTGTGAATGGGTGTGCACTAGTAACATGCTAAAAAGACAGAGCTAGAGATTTTATAATTGGTGCGCAAAGCCATTTGGACCGAAAAAGATAAAAAAGAAATATGTATCAATATCTTCCACAGCTCACGTGGTTGTCATGGTAATGGCGCGCGGCGATGTTTCAAAATAAACAATAAAATTTGAAATGGTAAAGCATATAAATTGGTCTTTTTAAGGTCACTTTAAATCTTTGTACAGAAAAACAATTCTTTAGTTGTCTCAGAAGTTTCTATATTTAATTTTAAAAATTTATTGAAATTCGCAGTGTTGTGGGTTTGTTTTGTTTGTTTGTTTTTCTTTTTTTTTTAATTCTTAAAACAAACATTAAGAAAAACTCGGTCATGTGAAAACGAAAACAAAAGAAACAAAAAATAACCAAAAAGGCTTCTTTTGAGCAGCAAACAATGAACTCACCTATATATGGTGTGAAATTTGGAGCTTTTGCCATCAGTTGACTTTAGTTTTAGCTCTATATATATAGGAAAAAACAACAACAAAACTTGAACGACTTTGCTTTGCTAAATACTATCGTTTAATGTGTAGCTAGAGTTATTGCATTGCTGATGCAGAGGAACAGCTGCCAAACTGACATTCAGAAGATGAACACAATTTTCGTCATTGTAAAATCTCTTTGGACAAGATTAAAACGGATATTTTCACAACTTCGATAAAATAAAAATCCTGTTTTTAGAGTTATCAAAGTGTTTAATAACATTTAAACATATCTAACCCTGAAATTTTTCGGGAAAAAAAACTTTCTTAGATTAAGACCTGAGAGTGCAAATGTATCTACTCCTAGAACTAAATTAATTTTTGTAATCACTCTCTGAGGTTAAAGCGGCACTACAGAGCATCGATTTTCCTAAGACATGAGTGGCATGCGGTGCATAAGCTTGATAACGCTTGAGAAATCCAACCAGCCGTTGCTTTAGGCTAGTGGGCGTCAAGGCCTCAGAGGATTTCTTTAAATAAGCTTGATCAACATGCTGATGTGGGGAGACAAACTATCATTTTTATAGGTACGATAGAAAGCTATTATAGGTTAAACTAGCAATGCTTAGCGTTTCTTTTTTTATAAGAAAGTATTTTGTTCCTTAAACAAGTTCTTTGGAAATCTCTATTTCGAGGGTTTCCGTTATTGAATAAATTGTTGAAAATTGGAATTCTTTAATTTCTTCGATTCCTTTGGTCAGTATCTAAATCGAACTTCTTAGCATATATAATATTGTTTGAGTTTTAGAACAACCTCTTTCTTATTGTTTGGTTGAGTATAACATTAGGGCAGCAAAATAAAGAGGAACTAGTAATTTTAGTAAAAAACAAATTACCAAGCATATTAATCATGTTTCTTTTCAAAGGCAGGATTTTAAAATAATTCGTAGTATTACTAAAAGTATTTTAGCTAATTTATTTTCTGTATAAAAATCGGCAAACTTGGCCCGATATATGACACTCCGTTATAAAATTGCCTCATAATACTGATTCAGTTTTTAGTTAAATTGTGATACAAGTTCCCAAGCAATTGCCCATCATTTAGAGAATAACTAAACCTCTTGCTTGTCGGTTGAAATGTACGTTTTTCAGTGAGAGACAAAATTAAACCAGTGCTTTGAAAAAATCGAGGCCTTTTGAGCTTTTTCTTTTTTTATAAATTTCATTAATCTTGTATTTCGTCAAAGTCTGTACGTAACGCTAAAAGTCGTCCAAAAAACTTGGCTGCCACAATACAACTTTTACGCTCTGTCTCGACGGAAGTGATAAAAAAAATTCCTAATTAAATACTTTACTTCCAAGATTGGAGAGCGGGATTGCGTGGAGAATTGAGGCCGGCCTCAACGAACTCTTAAAGGGGATTCTTAAAGTCATTCTCGTGATTAATTTCTTTTCCCTTTGAAAATGTTTTACAATCCTCTGAAGGTCACTTGTCGCAGGAGAAAAAAACTGTGTTCGTTATTTCAGTCAATATAATGCTTCTTCACTAGGTATATCTCATGTTTTAACGCATTCAAGTTGATGAAAACCAATCAATATGAATGATATTTAGATGACCTAATTCGTGTGATGTTTGTCGTTATGATAGGATGAGGACTACACTAGTAAAATAAGTTATGTCCAACATCGGCACATAATGCTTTCAGATATATGCAATAATATTGGAACAACAGTGATCGCCAATTCATAATATTCTCTTCGGTGCCATGCTATGTCTCTTTGGTTATTTTTCGTACTAAAGAGGTGGAACTTATTTTTTTCACAATTCATTTAATATTTGATCTAGGTATATTATCCTTTCCAAAATGGAGTCAAATGTAATAATGGCTGGGTGTACCAATGCATGGTATAATTTGAGTAGATGAAAGTAATCAAATCTGATATATAGATTCCTTCAATTTCCATAGAAAAAGAAGACTTTAAGTCAGTTTAACAGTTAAAGGGACACAAATCAATACATGTCTATGGATAAAAAAAAAGTAAAAAAGACATGTTAGAAACCTCTATTCAGACACAACAATGGACAGGTTATATTTGGAGATGCGTTATCTTATTCATTCTTACCCCCGTTCTCCGCTACCAACTTCAGAGTTCATGAGGTCGAAGAAAAAATGACGATGCAGACTGACTTTCAGCAATTACCAAATATCTGAAAGCGGCCCATTTTGGATTCGTTTCATACACCACCTGTTTCTGTACACAAGCACACTGTCGAACTAAAAAGTTTCATACTATAAGTGTACGTTTTACTACCCCTTCCCCCCACCCCCTCCCCCCACCCCCTCCCAACCTTTCCCACTTCTTCCACCAATTATACCCCTATCCTTCCACTCCCAACCCTAAAGCTCCGTTTATACAGAGCGCGAACGCGAACGCGACTTTTTAGCAGTTCAGCCATTCAAATAGAGCGCGAACACGAACGCGGAAAACCGTCGACGGCTTTCGATGTGGATCGTCTTTTTCTTGTTGAGAGAGAGTTTAAACTTGGTCATCATAATTATTGGAATCACGGCACAGGCAAAATCAAACACCCAAGAGATTATAGCTCTGTATTGATACACACAGTAGTATAAATCACATAATTGTCAGTCCAACTTTTTCTCCAATTTCCTTCCAAATATTTTCTTTTTGACTGTCTCTTTGTAAGCTTTTACAGCTTTGTCGAACAAAACTGGATTCTTTGCAACTTCTAAAATCAAAATTTCCGTTTTATCCATTGTCTCGGGATCGACCATACTCTTCAAGCACAGCAGACTAACTGCATACCTTTTTCATTGAAAAGCCATGCCTACAAGTTTCTATTTCCGGAAATGATGCAAGGGAGGTGGTACAAGCTGATTGGTTGATAGCAAGAAAGTCGCCGCGGCGTTCTGAAAAATTCGCTCTCGGGGCAATCTCTGCGGTCGACCGCGCGAACACATATTTGTTCGCGTTCGCGTTCGCACTCTATTTGAACGGTTCCTCTATAATATGACTAAACCATTCCAGGAGGAAAAACCGCGTTCGCGTTCGCACTCTATTTGAACGGTTCCTCTATAACATGACTAAACCATTCCAGGACGATCACCCGCGCTCGCACTCTATTTGAACGGTTCCTCTATAATATGACTAAACCATTCCAGGACGATCACCCGCGCTCGCACTCTATTTGAACGGTTCCTCTATAATATGACTAAACCATTCCAGGACGATCACCCGCGCTCGCACTCTATTTGAACGGTTCCTCTAAAATATGACTAAACCATTCCAGGACGATCACCCGCGCTCGCACTCTATTTGAACGGTTCCTCTAAAATATGACTAAACCATTCCAGGACGAAAAAACGCGTTCGAGTTCGCACTCTATTTGAACGGTTCCTCTATAATATGACTAAACCATTCCAGGACGATCACCCGCGCTCGCACTCTATTTGAACGGTTCCGCTATAATATGACTAAACCATTCCAGGAGGAAAAACCGCGTTCGCGTTCGCACTCTATTTGAACGGTTCCTCTATAATATGACTAAACCATTCCAGGACGATCACCCGCGCTCGCACTCTATTTGAACGGTTCCTCTATAATATGACTAAACCATTCCAGGAGGAAAAACCGCGTTCGCGTTCGCACTCTATTTGAACGGTTCCTCTATAATATGACTAAACCATTCCAGGACGATCACCCGCGCTCGCACTCTATTTGAACGGTTCCTCTATAATATGACTAAACCATTCCAGGACGATCACCCGCGCTCGCACTCTATTTGAACGGTTCCTCTATAATATGACTAAACCATTCCAGGACGATCACCCGCGCTCGCACTCTATTTGAACGGTTCCTCTATAATATGACTAAACCATTCCAGGACGATCACCCGCGCTCGCACTCTATTTGAACGGTTCCTCTATAATATGACTAAACCATTCCAGGACGATCACCCGCGCTCGCACTCTATTTGAACGGTTCCTCTATAATATGACTAAACCATTCCAGGAGGAAAAACCGCGTTCGCGTTCGCGCTCTGTATAAACGGACCTTTACACCCTTTTTTTCATGCCTTTATTCTCCTCCCCTTCTTCCTCTTCTTCAACACGATATATTTCCTATAAGATCCGCTTTGCAGTATGCTGCTAAAGCAATGAGAATTTGTTTTACACGTGGTATAATGCAAAACAAATCCTTATCTCTATGTTTCCTTCAATATGTCGTGCGCTAGCTTCTTCTTCTTACAACCGTCAGTTTCAGAACCCAATGATTAAATGCAATGTCGTTGAAACCTTTACTGTTACAGAGACCGTTGGCCTCCCGTCAAGCCACATGATAGGGCTAGTTAGAAAAGATAATCTAGTCTAAGCCAGAATTCGACGCCAACGATAAGCTAGTCTAAGCTAAGATTCGAACAAAAGATCTCCTTATTGAGCTTTCTTGAATCCCAAATATATATAAAAGACACATGAAAAAGACCAATAGGGAATGAAGTAAAGATTCAAGAATTAAAGGGTTTGCTCTTAATCCTTTCGTGTGATATCACCTTACTATCCAACTTTCTACTAATCACAGGAAGAAATAACAGAACCAGCTTAGTGAAGCCCTGCGTTTGCTTTCCAAATGCTGCTGAGCGTAGAATCGTCCGTCGCAGATCCTTTCTAAAAATTGCACATAATCTTTGGAATAAAGATAAAAACGATACATAAGATATACTGAGTGTGAAATAGAAGAGAAATTAATATTAGACCAAAGAAAAAGAGGTGTTTTGAAACACTTTGGTGATTACGACTTCCGTGAACCTGTTTTGGAAATTAAACATTTTTTTTAAATTGAATGTTTTCTTTCAACCTTCTTATTAACAACTTGTAATGTCATTTGTTTGGTGAGCTATAAAAATGTTTTGTTTTCCTTTTTTTAAATTTTTTTTTATCCTTTTTCACAAAAGCCTCACAAAACATATCGACTTTGGCCTTTCTTATCGAAATAAAGAATTAGAATATTATTTAGGAAGGTGATGACACCACAAACAAATTTAGGTCGACGTAGCTTAAACAAATAAAATTAATCCAAGCTGCTTAAAACCAAATTCCTGCGTCTCATTACTAATTAGAAATAACTTCAGCTGATCAATGCTAGCAAGTTGATGCGTTCTACAAAGCCTAATGTATATCAATTGTTTTTTATTTGTTGTTTTAGTTTTATTATTCATGAAATTGATAAGTTAAGTAGTTTTGCAAATGCTTTTCTCTAGACACTTTCTTTTATGAGGAAACAAAAAACAATTTTTTTTAAATTTCCGCTTGTCGAATGAAAATACATTGAGGTTCAAGTTTAATTCACGCTCGACCGCTTACATTCACGAAGATAATTTTCTCCGATAAGCGATGCATGTTTTACTAATAAGATCCAGAACCTTGTCCACATTTCATTTTCCTTATCAGCTTAGGATAATTTCTGGACTTAGAAGTGATACATGATTGACGTTCCGTATAATTACATTGTTTTAGATCATCCGTTTTTCGAGATATCTAATGACAGAAATGTATCATATGAGATTTGTATTTTGGGGGAGAATTAGGAAACCGTGTTGTCTTTTCATTAATATAAGCGCTCTTAAACCATTTTTAAACTGTTACATATGGGAATGGGATCCATGTTCGAGAAGAAAACACAACAGGCTGGAGATTGTTCAGGCCGATTATTGGTTTGAATTGGTTATAAAGGAAAAGCTCTATACTAGTTCCAACCTCGTCTTTTTCTTTGTTTCTCATTGTTGCGATATCCAGCTCATCCTCAATCGTAGCTTAAGATTCCCAGTGAATCTTATACGCAGAATTCAATGGCGATACTTTTATATGTTTTGTTTTGTTTTTCTATTCGGGGGGGGGAGGGGTTATAAAACAATGGCTGAAGTTTGCAAGATATGTCGATATGACCTCGGAAGACATAAAAAAAAAATATGCCAGGGTGCCATTTCATTTCAAGATAACATGGGAACAATTATAGGCGGAAGTAGCGAAAAGATTCTGTAAAACATTTTCAGATGTTAAAATATCCACGGAGGCAAGACAGACCTTATTTTGCAATATTGTTTTGTAACTTTTTTTTTCTGTCCATTATAGTAGGATCAAAACCGGACGAGAAAGTAAAAAGGAGAAATAGTGATAAAAATGATAAAACGCAATATTCTATAGGGATAATTTAATTGAGCTTCATTGATTTCGAGGTGTCAAAATAATTAACAATGCAAAAAGAACGTTAAAGATATGAAAATAGTGACGTTTCTTTATCATTTAGTCTCTGTTCTGTTAACAATGTTATCTTGTTCAGGTAGGAATATTTTTATGTTTTATTTTAGAGCCGTAGGTTTTTTACAGTTCCTGGTATCTTTCTTCCCTCTGCTCTCTGTCGGTACTGGTGCTTTAAAATATCTAAGCAAGGAGTGGAGAAAATGCAATATGTGTTGGTTTTATATCTTTTTACGAAAGCCTTTATCTTAAGATTTGAACCTTTTTTCTACAGGACTTCGAGTATCCTTAAGACTGCTTCAAAATATTCTTCTAGGACTTTTAAGTTTAGTAGAAATTAGAAATTAGAAAATCGAGAACTAAATGCATAGGATATAAAAAACTAGATTTTTTTCTGATAAGTATCCTTACTTCTTATTTTTTTAATTTATACTTCTTGATTCGTCCTGGACTTTTCAGAGGTCGAAATGTCTCATCGACGACATGCAGCACCACGTCATAATCTCTTTAATATCTTCGAAGGTAAAGTGGTTGATAGCCTAAAAAAGAAAAAAATGGATTTTTTTTTTTAAATGAGTAGATAAATAAATAAAAGCTGCTTGGCGCTCAAGTAATTTTTATTTTTAATCTTTCCATGGTATTGGTATTTTCTGCAAAGGTGGTGTATTTATATCCAGATTTTACTGGATTCTAGTTTTTTTGACTGAAGAAGAAGCAGTATTTCTAAAGCGTTTAGCATATTCTCTCACAGAGTGTTATGCAATCATCAGAAAAAAACTTAAGATGCGCGGTAGTGAAATTATGATGTATTGCCATACAAGGCGTGTCTACAACCCCTGATCCCATTCCAAAAGACTCTCTCCTGTCCCACAAAAATGCAACTAAACAGCTCGATGTGAGTCAATTGAAAAAAACATTTGTTATGCTGCTACAAAAAAGAGTTCAAAGGAAATGTGATTCTTGTTGCAATATTGACCTTAAAAATAGCTTTTAAGTCGCAGACGTATATTTAAACAGTCTAGCGGTCGAAAGCAAGAATTCTACAGGCTATCAAAGAAGACGGGCTGTATTGGTTTCCAAGTTCAAAAATCGCGCTCTCTTTCAAGTTTTATGCAAAGGGTTCAATTTGTGTGGATGAATAAATATTTTTCTTTTCTTATTTTGCTGTTCTAAGACTCTTAGATTTTAACTTTTGGAGACATAAAAGACTGCTCAAGGGTGTTTCCAACTTTCCATGGCAAAGAAATCAAGCGCACGTTTTCGTTGTTTTTTTTTTTCTTTTAATCCTGCACCATCCATTTGAGATGACTACTGCCGTTGAAAGAACGCATGGCAGAGATATGCAAAACTTTTTTTTTTATTTCCAGCCCCAAGGCAATGACTAAGTGCAATGACTAACTGCTATGTCATGGCAACTTGTTTAGTTATAGAAACCAGTATGCCTCCCGTTAGGCCCAAAAATAGACTTGGTAGAAAAAAAAAATCCTCACCAACACACTTCGCCGCCGAAGATGAAAATGAAACCCCCACGCGCAGGTAAGACCTCAGGCACATAAAAATGATTACAGTTATCTCTGTGGATTTTGTTGTTTTTGTTGTTGTTGTTTCTTTTTCTTACTTTACCTCATTAAAATGTTTTACATTACTTATTGATTAATTCTCGTGGACTGATCTCTTTTGTAGAGTGAAGTAAATTTCTAATTGGTGGGGAGCATGTTTGACAATGTTTATAACGTTTTATGATAACAAGAATGTACACTTGTTAAAAATTACATTTTTTTATAATTTTTTTTTTTTTTTTTTTTGCTCAATGGAAAATGAAATTCAGCACAAAACACGATTCAATTGTCATTTACCTAACAATCGACTTGACTCTCCTATTTCTGCAGTAGTTTTCAAAATATCAGATTTTCCTTAAATTTAGGCAGTATTATAGTATTATACCGTTGATACATGTTTTAGTTAAAATCTTCAAAATCTACTACATTTCACATTCATTTACGCATTTCGTCAAAGAGCGCCAGATCTGCATCTTGTCTAGACGAAATAGAAGAGTTTGTTAATAACCCCAGGAATAAAAGTAAATTTCGACATAGGCCCACACAATCAAGAAGAGGGAAAGATTGTATCTATCTACGGCTCTACGCCACGCAAATGGATTTAATCTTTTAGAGGGCGCAGTTAGTGTCTTCACCTCTCAGACTCTCAGAGAATTAGTATCGTAAACAGCGTGTATCTTTGCGCATAATTATTTCTGAGATGATTTCCAATAAAACATGAATTCACGAATACGCCTCATTTTCTACCCTGCAAGTGTTTTATCTTCACTTACAGGCACGGAGAAATCCGTAGAAGATAAAAATTTATTGTCTCAAAGAGAAGTGACTGAATAGTTATGATAGCGGATGGAAACTGCTGCTCTTTTAATGATGGGTTTTACACTGGTGTAGAAGTATGCAGTTTTCGTCCAAGTAAGTGTGGTCTTCCAATCATCATAGTAGAAAAGGGCGTTTAAAAAAGGGCGAGTTATTGGCTAAACAGAAGATGATTAAATCAACTATTTTCATTATAAAAACCCTTAAAGCCACGGGTACATAGAGCTTCATCATTCATTGATGCGTTCGACCTTTAACAGTGTCATTCACTAAGCTCACAGATGAATGACCTTCGCAATAAAAAGGTGGCCTTGCCCATGCTTTTGGTCTAAAAGCATGTAGGCGGGTACACACCCACACCCTCACATTTAACGTGGTATGTTTCATTTTATAAGAATATTTGGTTGTAACTCGCAGTTTGTCTATTGTCTCACACACATTCCCTCTCTTTCTCTATTTCCTTTTCTCTCTCTCTCTCTCTCTCTCTCTCTCTCTCTCTCTCTCTCTCTCTCTCTCTCTCTCTCTCTCTCTCTCTCTCTCTCTCTCTCTCTCCCCCTCTGCCCCAGCACTAAAGCATCTTTCTCTATCAGTTTGCCCGCCTGTGCTTTTTTTTTCTCCATGTTTTTTGTTGTTTTGTTTTGTCTGCTATCTCTCTATATGTTTGCCTGTCTCTCTTTTTGTCTGCTCCTCTCAATCATTTCTATTTGTCCAACGCAGTATCCATCCCAAAATTCTGATTTGATGCCTCTAAGCCAGCCTTTCTCTCTGTCCTTGCCAGTAGGACTGTTTTTCGGTATGTCTGTTTGCATATTACTTTATCTCTGTCTGTCTCACAGTCTCTCTCTCTCTCCCTCTCTCTCTCTCTCTCTCTCTCTCTCTCTCTCTCTCTCTCTCTCTCTCTCTCTCTCTCTCTCTCCCTCCCTCCCTTTCTCTCGCGCTGTCTCTGAATAACACTCAAGGCAGATATATTTTTTTTTAAAAATCAATTCAGTTATAAACGATATCGTAATACAATCCAGGGCTTCACAAATAATGTCTGCATCGTTCCGAAGGGGCTTTCGGTTCCAGAGTTGAAACTTCGTGCAGATCTAGTACCTCAAACAAAAAAATTTATGAAGAAACCAGGAGATCAGGAAGAAAAGTTATCAATATTTTATCATAGTCATAGTCTATCTTCTGTGCAGTAACCATCTTCGAAATTCAGTAGCTAACAGTCCAAAAGTTTATCCACTGAACCATCTGCGCACGAGGTGAGATTAGAGCATAACAAGAAATTCTCTCAATCTGATTTTACTACTAAATGTATCAGCACTGTATCAGTTTAAAAAATTGTATCAATATTTATTGGTCTTGAAGGTCGCATTTCACATAAGTCTGCAATTTTGGAAGGGTTTAAAGGAACAGCTTTTCAAAAGTTGCTGAAAGACATTAGTATATTAGGTTTGTCATCATTCCCGAATAGGAGTGCATAAACAAGCAGAGTCAATATTAATTTTATAAAGTGTTCAAAATAGGCTGAGTTAGCAAAAACCGGTAAAGCTTATACGATTTAGAAATGTGAAATGACAATTAAATTGTTAAAAAAATTATGAGATTTCAGTTTCTTATTAATACTTAATTAAAAAACTTAGTTGAAATTTGCTTTACATTCCAATGGATAGACACATAGATGAATGTTTTCTACAAAGCAGATAGATGTTTTTGTAAGTTTAAAAGAAAGTCATCCCATGGATGGGTTTTTAATTTTTTTTAAACCTTTTTCAACATGTTAGTAATTCATATTCTTAAGATTTACCCCTTTTCTAACTTTTCTATTTGAATTTATTCTTTGTTACTTAAAACGGATAACTTTGAATTTTGAAAAGTAAAACATAGACTAACGTTAATGAGCCTTTTACAGAACACTGGCGTACTGGCTTGTGTTTTATATTATTATTTTTTTACTATAGTAAACTGTTTCTTTGATCAACCTATGTGAGATTTCTCAATACTATGCATGTTATCTCATACACATTAGTTGGATTAATCCATTTTTTAATGCAAAATTAAAAGAAAGGATGGGAAGAGAAGACTGAGATTATTGTGCCAATATTTCTATGCTCACTTTGCTATAACTGTTCTAAAAAGAATTAGCATTACACTCTAAGACCCTTTTGCCAACTATTAATTTAGTTTACGGCTTGAGTGCTCCATTAACCATGTGTGACTCAAGTTGGGCATAAGCGGCAGACTGGTGAAGTAAAATATGTCGCTCAACACAAGAACAGGGAAGTTTTCCCCAAAAAGCTTTAAGTTGACATTTTTTGTTTGTTTTTTTCCCTTGCACCTTTTATGTATAATTATATATAGGTCGGTTGCTCTCTGACAAGACAAATTCGTTCATCGATCATCCACCAAAGGGAAAGTGTCACTTCTAGCTGAATCGACGAATCATCGTTCAAAGTGGATGGTTAAAATGATGTTCTGTATGAAAAGCTACGTTATGATTTACGTTTTAAATTTTAATGACGTAAAATGAATGTGAATAGATAGATGACCGATGAAATTTTATATAATCCCCGCCTCAAAGACATAGCGGACATAAAATTGGAAAAATTTGAATTTTTAAGAATCTCATTCAGTATTTAATAAAATCAAAGGTATTTGGAAGTCAAAGGTTTTATAAGAAAATAAAATCTTAAAATGATCTCTTTTATTTAGACGAGGACTTGAAACTTCTTTATACATGATTTTGAAAAAAGTCAAAATTAGTTAATGGTATCTTATTTCGGCATTGTAAATCAGAACTTACACCAAGACCTTAGCTGTTATCAATTTGAACCTAGTGGTATTAGATCCTTACACTCTCTGAGTGCACGCCCCCATTCCTCAGTCCTTTCATTCCAGATGTCTATGTTATTTGTTAATTAAATCGTCAAGCCATCGCTGTATCGACTCATTATGCATGTCTCCTTTTTCTTTTGGCCTTGCTCAGTCTCCTTTCTGTATATCTCTTCAACAATCATTTGTATAAACGTTCAATCAGACCCCCTTGCCGTACAGATTAAGTTAGCTCGAACAATTTGAATTCGAACCGGCTTAACGTGATATAGAAAGATATGTGAGTGTGTACTTGAGAATGAGAGGAAACAAGCATCCTGATGCTGTTAAGCATCTCCTCTCGAAGATCTCCAGGGAGTTTCCGGGTCAAGCAGGAACCATAGCGCTGCTGATAGTTTTAATTTGTAGGTCAATGCTACGCACGCGATGCTACCGCATTTAGTTCAATGTTACTCTTTCGTTAAAATGAACAAATAATGATTCGTGTTATACTCATTCTTTCAAAGCTGTGTTGAAGGAGAGAAAAGAATTATTGTAGTGAGATGCAGAACTAAAACATTTTGTAGATCCTGCTGGAACCATAGCGCTGCTGATAGTTTTAATTTGTAGGTCAATGCTTACGTGCGCGATGGTAGCGCATTTAGTTCAACGTTAATCTTTCGTTAACATGAACAAATAATGATTCCTGGTATACTGACTCTTTCAAGGCTGGGTTGAAGGAAAGAAAAGAATTACAGTAGTAAGATGCAGGGTTATATATTTGAAAGAAGCAGCTTTTAACATGGGCTGAACTTGAGATTAATGTTTATGTTCGATTAGAGTTTTGATAAATACCCGGTCCAATCATTTTATTTGTCAAGCTCAACCGGTCCTGTCCTTTTTCGCCTAAAAGATAAATTAAAAAATTTAATAGAAATTTTTTTGCACATATTAAATGAAGCAGTCAATCTTTTCTCTTTTTATTCAATTAGGGAACTTTGACTTAAACAAGGGTTTTCGATAGTTAAAAAATATATGAAATTAAACTTATATATTTCATATTAAGCTAATTCAAAACTAATGAACACTCAGTCGTATTTTAGATGCTCTGGTCTTAATAAATGAGAGACTTTATCCAATACTAAATGGCTTGAAGTGTGGCTACCATCTTGTACAGGTGAAAAGGTGATTTAAGTATTCAACAACGAATATATTGAGAAAAACAGTTGCAACAAAATTGAATAATAGAATTAATGAGATCACTAAATTGAAAGAAGTAAAATTTTCATAAAATTTTTATTTCTTTTAAGCCTTAAAACCAGCCGTCGAATACAGCAAAGAAATAGAAAAAATAATTTGTTATTTGAGTCCAGTTTATTGGCACTCTAATCGGCACATAACACAAAAACTGATGAATTTTGCGTGATTTGACGGGTTATGTATTTATGTGACAAGGCAGGTGTGATCTACAATGTGCAAGCGAATTAGACTTTTGGTTCTCTTTTCTTCTCCTGGTGAACCGATCAGCTGGGAGAGATTTGCGAAGCAATTATAGAGTGAATCGAATTTCATTTTTAACGTTCGAAAACAAAAATCTTATTTTCTTGACAGTATGGTTGAGCATCAACGGGAGTTAAATCAGTTACGTAAATGTCTGTACATCATAGAGTTGTATTCATTCTCTACAAGCATTTTAGAAATTCTTTTGAAAAAAAAATGAAAATGAGCTCGAAATTAAAGGCTGAAGTAACCATAATTCTCGCCGCACTACGTGAATCCAGGTTTGAAGGAGACAGTACTTGGAGCGCGTACTTAAATGTAGAAGTTCAATGCAAGGGTTATGATTTTTATGTTTTAGGTTACTTTTTTTTTCTCTTGAACTAAAATTTTTTAATTGTTCATATTCTAACCCCCTGGTCTATTCATCGTCTTGTAAAAGCGCGACTCAACGAACAGAGGCTTTCAGATTTATCATTGTTATTTTAGCATTCAGTTTCAATCAGTTTTCTTGTAAGACTTCCCATATGCTGGAATTATTTGTTAAAACATGTGCTTTGTATTGATGAAAAATTATGTAAGGAAATCCCACGCATTGTCAAGACTGTGTCGATCTTGTACAGACACATCAACTGCGTTTATCCGAAATTTCATTTTGTGCGTGCAACTGATGTCGTCATTTACATTAAGATCTACGGGGACTTTTCAATGTTATCAATTTGTTTCAGTGGCCAGCTTCAGGTTATTGTTGGAGATCCCTTCAATTTATAAATCAAAAAAGATGAACAATCAAAGCGTTAAGATAGTATTAAGTCCGCATTAACACGCATCAATCTTTACCTAAATATAACAAATTCGAATTTGTTAGAGAAAGATATTATCATCTTGTCAGCTCTTTTCTCTAACTCTGACTATGTGACTGGCCCAGCGGTGGTAATATGGATTGAGATTTTCTGAACGATTTAGTTCAAACTGAGAGTCAGATGTGGTTATGAAGACGCAACCGAAGAGAGAAAAAGAAAGAGGTATTGGGCAGAGACAGAGTCAGGCAGACAGGCAAAAAAACATTCGAAGAATGTTGTAAAAAAATGAATATTTGTTAGAAATGAAAAAGAAAAAAACATTCAAAGGTGATTTTCAGTTTTATAATTCAGAACATGGAATATTTTATGAAAATAAAAGTTTATATCAACCATAATTAAAAGAAGCCAATTTTAAATTGGTTTCACCCAAGTGGTCAGGAAAAAATAATAACTTAAAAGCTTATCGCCATCCCGAATACACACTTGATCTTTAAGAATCAAAACAAAAAGCTCTTTAGGAAAGTTGACCAAGCACTTTCGAAAGAAAACATTCACGTCCTGTGGTCTCGTCGTCAAAATAAACAGAAAATCTCGCTTGTTTCCCTTTCCGTTCGAGGCAGCAGTCGAATCTATGTCCAGACGTTTAAATAAAGATTTTGTTATGTGGAAGTTCGTCTATGTATGTTTGAGGGAAGAGCAAAGGGTGTCTTCCGTATGTTTTAGTATCTTTTTCCCGTTTTCTTATTCTCTTTTTTTTTCTTCATTTTATTTTCATATTTATCTGGCTTTTTTTTTGTCTTGAATAAAGACTCTTTCTATGTTTTTGTCTTCAGGTTTATGACCAAACCTATAACACAAATGGAATCTGTGTTAGGCCTATCAAGTATGACACTGGCTGTAATTATCTACCTCTCTCTCTCTGTCTCTCTCTCTCTCTCTCTCTCTCTCTCTCTCTCTCTCTCTCTCTCTCTCTCTCTCTCTCTCTCTATCTATCTATCTATCTATCTATCTATCTATCTATCTATCTATCTATCTATCTATCTATCTATCTATCTATCTGTCTCTCTCTTTTTTCATTTCCCTCTCTCTCTCTCTCGATCTCTATCTTTTGAAATCCTTTTCTTTCTTCCTTCGCCTCTTTAACAACAATAAATAATTCTCTCTCTCTCTCTCTCTCTCTCTCTCTCTCTCTCTCTCTCTCTCTCTCTCTCTCTCTCTCTCTCTCTCTCTCTCTCTCTCTCTCTCTCTCTCTCTCTCTCTCTTTCTTTCTGTCTAATTTCATAGTGTCTGTGTCTGTTTCTGTCTATTATCGCCCTGACTCTTACTGTTTTAGTATGAGCTCCTTCTAAGGTAAAAACTTCTTAAATTTCTTTTTATATCTATTATATTATTTTATCTGTCAATATCATCTTTGTTTCTCTCTATAATAATGTCGATATGCTTATTATCTGGCGAGTGTGCCTATGAAATTAAAGTTCTATATTTTTTTTAGTCCACATGCATTTACATATATCTTAAGATATAGAATATCTTTTTAACTTTATCAGTCTTTCTTCTTTCGTTAAAAATTAATCAAGAAAAGCTGATTTTTTGTAAGCGATGGCTCCCACCTCAGTTTTCAATCATTCCATGTGTATCATGCACATGAATCCGAAATATTCTCCATTTATTGTGAAATCTACAGCGTATTAAAGACCCTTTTCGAAATGTCTGATATTTTCTCTTTGAAAGACTCGTCAACGCCATAGAGCAGAAATCGTGGTTAGGTATAGGATGATTGGCATTCGAACGAAGAACATGAAATAATAAAAGAGGTAGAGAGAGAAACAGACGAATGTGAAGAATGATTCAATAAGAATTGGTAAAAAATGACAAATTCGGTTTTTTTTTTTAATAATCATCCTTTTAAATACGTTTTTCTTTATATTTATTTCAATTTCGGGATTTCCTCCCATTCAAGCCTAGTCTGGTGCGGGAATTCTCAAAAGAGCGAGAGTCGAGACAGTTGTCAAATATGCTCCTACCACAATGTGATTGGGACATGAGAAGAGATAAACATAAAATTCATCTTGAACATAGGTCAAGTAGAGAAATTTAATTTTGAATATTATTGAGGTTTCATAATTATGTTTGGAGCCGATGTCAACAGCTTTTTATGTTTGAGTTTCATATTACCACAAAGGTCAAAATGATAAAAAGAACAATTTTCCGAACACCAAGAATTAGACTTTCGTGTGGAAAACATGTACATAAACTTGAAAAATATCTGAAACAAGACTATAATTGAACGAAGCAGTAGTTCCAAGTGTGATGGGACAATTGCTTTAGCAGAGCTTCCGATTAGGTCAAGATTTCTCTTTAAGTCCAGGAATAACAAGCAAATGAGAAAATAACATAAAGAATTTAGGGGGGGGGGGGGAATGGGGAAAAGTTCTTTCAACACCAAAAAAGCCTTCTAAAGGGAAAATCTAAGCAGATAAGTAGATTGTTTTGGTTCAAAAGACGCGTGCCGAAGTTCATGTAAATGAAAAGCAGTCAGTTTTTGACTGATTTTAGATGATTATAATCAACCGCCTCCTCGAAAATCTTTTGGGTGAAAAGGTGAGGGAGCAGAATAGGTGCAAATTTTGCAACTTTTTGACAGACAAATGAAGGAGTAAGATTTTTTACAATCACTCTTATTGTTTCTTTACCATACTTATTACTATAGAGCAGTCAGAAAGATTCTTTATAACTAACGACCGGCGATTTAAAAAAAAAATAATAAAGATGTTGCAAGTAATTTTTCTAATTTATTTCTACGAAAACTGTCCTCTTCTACCCCTTCCCCCTACTCCACCACCTTTCTTGCCATCAACGAAAAGAGTTGGATAAAGGATTTAATCTTCTCAGCTTATTGCAAACATATGAAATTGGTAAACAAAAAAAAAGCATGATATTTTTATTATGATAGAGCGACTGATTTCAGAATTGTGTCTCTGAGCTCATCTAAAGCAGGCCGTAATAAGCAATAAAACAGTTAAGATTCTTTATATACTGCATATTTTTCATCAACATTAATGGCCACAAGTGCGTTTACACTTTTCTAATTTGTTTTTAAGTAATTACCCACAATTTGCCTTAAATTTGCTATAAAAATAAAGGGTTGATTATAAGGTTGCCGATGATGTCAAATTTTGGAACTTGTTTATTTCTTAAAAGAAAATTGAATAAAAAAATTTAATGATAACCATAATATTGTCAAGCAAGGGATTCTCGGTTAATTTACAATTCGAATTGCACAGATAGGGGAATTTACAACACAATTTTAACAAACGAATTTATAAAGTGAGTGTGATGCAGATTAATGTTTGATAGCACGTTTAAAACGTGGTAGGTAAATACTGAATTTAAAACTACAGCCCTGGATTCTTATATCATGAACGGCGAGATATGAACCAGGCCTACATACTGAAGATCTTAAGGCATGTGCTTTGTATTCAATCGTCGGCGATTCTTACCTTCTTTTAATTTTTTCGTTAGAGAAGTATTGTAAAAAGAATTACGCTTCTTGTGAAAGTTTAGGTTAATGTATTTGAAACTTTGATCAAATTGTTTTAGTCATAGCCTTACGATAGATGATATTTTTTTCTTCGATTTTTGTTGTTTTGTTTTGTTGTTGTTGTTATTTTGTTTTGTTTTGTTGTTGTTGTTGTGTTGTTGTTTATTTTTTGTTTTTAATTATTTAAAAGTCTTAACCTGAAATTTAGATCAAATTATTTGTGTTATTCAAAAAATATTTCTACTTATTTTGCGGTAATCTCTGAGGCCACGAAGGAGCCTTAATTTAATAGCTTTAAGATTATCCACTCGAATAACTCAAACTCTCAGATTTAAAGTTAGAAAGAAAAAAAACCTTCCATTTGGTCGTTTGTTTGAAAAACCTGAGACCTTTCATTTTCACTCCCTTATTGATTTAAGAGGAGTGTTCAAAGCAAAAAAAAAAAAATTGAAAAATAAACCAAACAAATTAATAGAACAAAATTCCCCCAAGAACGGGCGCACAAAGCACGACGCTATAGTCCTAGTCCGCCATGAGACATGCGGCGGTTATTTCATCTCAAGCTCGTGTCATTCCTTGGGGAAAACACGGCATCAGTGTGAGATGTGGCATCTTTTTGGTCCTGACCGAGTTGAGCGAATCATGTGAAGTATAATTATGCAAAAACAAGTCTCTGAGATTAGATTTCCAGTCTAACTGGCAAATAGCTACTTACTGAATGTCTCAAAGAATAAATTAATTTAAGTATATCACTGGGTAGACCAAATATCGTTTAGATCACAAAATTGTGACTCTCTGGGTTTTTTTTTTTTGTTTTGTTTTGTTGGTGCTGTTGTTGTTATTGTTGTTGTTGTTGTTGTTGTTGTTGTTGTTGTTGTTGTTGTTGTTGTTTTTGTTATTGCTGCTGCTGCTGCTGCTGTTATTGATGGTGGTGTTTTTTGTTTTAGTTATTGTTGTGGTTTTGTGCGTGTCGTTTTTTTTTTTATTATTTATTTTCGATCTTTTTATCAGTTAATTGTAAGATTTTCG
>JAWDGP010005058.1:5000-57500 GCA_033675545.1 Elysia crispata | reverse complement strand
GAATAATCTGAAGTGATCAGGTCAAAATATGAAGGGAAAATAGAAATGAAATCATAATTCAATTAGTGATGCGTAAATTTGATAAAGGTCGACTTGACAACGTAATATTGCCTTGTTTGCTCCTATACAAATTAATATGGTTTCGGATTTCAGTCATTGTTATCCTCTGTCTCTCTCTGTCTCTCTCTCTCTCTCTCTCTCTCTCTCTCTCTCTGTCTCTCTCTCTCTCTCTCTCTCTCTCTCTCTCTCTCTCTCTCTCTCTCTCTCTCTAACTCTCGTTTTCTCCCTTGTTTCTCTTCATGTCTATAACTATAACTATATATATATATATATATATATATATATATATATATATATATATATATCTTTCTTAGTGAATACAGAGGTTATGTAATCTCCTTTTTAATTATTTCCTTGTTATTTTATTTTTCTTTCCTGACCTTTCCCCTTTTACTTCTCTCTCTCTCTCTCTCTCTCTCTCTCTCTCTCTCTCTCTCTCTCTCTCTCTCTCTCTCTCTCTCTCTCTCTCTCTCTCTCTCTCTCCGACTCCTCTTCATCTATCATGGTTTTGTATTCAGCTTTCTCACTACAAAACATAGTTTCTTTCGATTTTTCTTCTTGTGGAGCGTTTTATCAAATTGTGACCCCATGCTCCCAGACAAATGAATCTGCGCCATTGACGCTAACAGAAAATGTCCACGAAACAAAGTTAAATCTTTCCTTAGCTCTTTTTATACAACGTCATTCTAGGGCTTTTGGAGAAAATTACAAAACGGCCCATTACACAGAAAAAAAGAAATGGTTGAAAGTGTTCCGATCCCTCCATACAGTTTGAGGGAAACGTTATTGTATTTGATTTCTTGGTGAAGTTGGGCTCAGTTACATTGTCACCATAAAGTATCTTCCTTCGAATTAATCATTGCTCGTGTCATGAATGCTTCGTTGTATCAGGCACTCTTAAGCCTTTCTTTTTCTTTTTTAATCATTAAGATATTTGTAATACATTTGACAAAATTTCCAATTATAGCCACTAATAACGTGAGTGTATCTAAATAAATGTTGTGGCAGAATGTTTATTCTATTTTCTCATTCTGTCTTTTCTTTCTCTCACTCTTCTTCTTTCTTTCTCTGCCTCTATTTATCTATTTCTTTCTCTCAGTGGATATACTTCACCAAATATTTTTCCTCAGTAAAAATTTAATGACAAATACATCTTTTATGAATATTTAAAAAGCAAACATAGTAATTTACTGTCTGATTAATTTGAAATTGAAAGTATGGGGAAGAAAATGAGCAAATTATGTCATCCATGGCTGATTTATATTGTTATATAACATTTTTTTTCATGATGGCACATGACTGATTTTTTGTTTCAAATTTCCAGCGTTGAGAGGTCCATTACAAAGATGCACTTTGAGTGTCCTGTTTTTCTTAGCTCTAATATATTCTTGTTTCACAGACTGATCTATCTGAATGGTTTGTTATACCTCCGAGTTCCAAGTAAAAAATTGTGTTAGAAGGGAGAAAAAGTCATGATGTCATATTCTCTTAGCAACGCCTAGTTTCTAGTTCTAAACACCTCATGCCTCATAATAACTCAAAAGCGAAACTGTCCTTAGATCATTAATATCACGAGTCACTGAGAACAATCTTTCTCATGTGGTGTGGGTAAAACTCACGACAAGGTGTATCAAGATGAGTGTAAAATAAAGAGATTTCACGGAGAAAACTTCGCATAATGTGTGACAGAGCAATAGAGGCGGTAGCTTTCCACCTTTAATCCTAAGTACAAATGCTGTCTGCTGATTCTTTTACCGCCCGTATCTCAAATGAAGAACACGGAGCACGCTCATGCAAGCTCCTCGTAGCTAAAACTCTGGGTGGGAGGGGAGAAGGCGCTTGTGTGAAGCGTCTTACTCAATCTAGTGTCTCCGATGTAGATGCTGCAGATGCTCAGAGGTGATAAAACAGAGAATCTCGAGTCTAGTTTGTTGTAGTGCAGGACAAACACCTGATTTTAGCTCCGCTTACCCATTTAGAGCAGGAATGTTCTAGGTGCATAGAAAAGATTTACGGATATTTAAGTATAATGCTCTCAAGGGGTGATGCTAGCTTAATTAAGTCGCTTTCTATCCTATCTCTGCTGTCGAAGTGAATAGAAATACAGAACAATAACAACTGTGCGAAAGTTTGCTCATTGTTTTGGAATAAATGGCGTGGGATAAGGTGGCCTCAATCGGGTGGACCGTAGAAATATACTCTTGGCTGTTGTGGTGTGGGACTGACACTTTGTGGGAGCAGAATAATATGTAAAGGAGAAGGCTCCCGCGTAATTTTTTTTTTTTACTTTTCTTTTAATCAAGGTCTGTCTTTAGATAATTTTCTAGGTAAAAGTTATTATTTTAAGATTATTACTTTCTACTGCTCTTCTTAACTAGTGTTTACAGTGTTCCCCTTCTTTCACATTTGACACACCTTGATATGAAAACGACAGACTGCTTTCATCCGATTCACAGGTGAAAAAAAAATGCAACCATATAATATTGTTAAGTCTAAGGTAACGCGAACTAAAACAAAAAAATAATTTCATCTTTTCGTCTTGCCCAGAATGACGCGCGTGAACGCCCTGATCGTGAACTTGTGCGTGGCAGATCTGCTGGTCATCTGCTTCTCGTGTGTGTTCCAGCTCATCTGGGAGTACTACGACAGGGTGTGGCTGGCCGGGGACGTGATGTGTCGCATCATCAAGATGCTGCAGATCTTCGCAATCTGTGCCAGCACCAACATGTTGGTGGTCATCGCAGTAGACAGACACCAGGCCATCACTGCGCCTCTCAGGAAACAGTTCTCGGTAAGAAGCATGGGAAGACAGAGGCTTGAAAGCATCCGGCTTTTAAAACAGGCTTTGATATTGGAAATATAAAAGGAAGGTTTTGATTTATAATGTTAGTCTTTTTTTTCTTTTTTACGTCGGACTGTTTATTCAATGAGGATTTATAATCAAAAGATGACGTTCTCCTCAGAAAACGAAATCGCGAAGAGACTGAGAAAGAGAACGTGATACCGAGAAAAACAAGTTTTTTATTCGAGAGGAGTTTATTTTTTTCAATGAATATCAAAGGACAAGCATTTAGTTATTAAAAATTTCTGGATAAAATGCGAAATTTTTATTATGTAAAGGTCTATATCAAGGCAGCTGATTTCAAATAAATATTGTCGGGAAGAAGGGGTCAATTCGTGAATTTCTGATAAGTTGGAAGTTTAAAACAGAACCAATAGTCATCTGATTTCCCTATTAAAACTTTTTTTTTAATTATTTTTTAGTTTTGGCTTGGGGGTTGAGGGTGAAAGGGTGGTGGTATTGGTGAAAGGAGATAGGTGACATTTCTAATGACTTTCCTTGATCCGGTTTGTAAGATGAAAGCTGGATAATTTATTTATAAAAATTAAAAGCTTTTGAAGAATACTTTATAAGCAAATTAGTGCTATGAAATCCTTTCGAATGCAGTTTTCTGTATCCATTTTGTTTACAAAGTTTAAAACTCCATATAGATTTTTCTCTATATAATCTTATATATGTTGTATTGATCTGTAATAGGTTTAAACAGTTAATTAAAGCAAAATGTCATCTGTTATTTTGTTTTATTTAGTTTTGTTTTGTTCTGCTTTGGGCTTTTTTTTTCTTCTTTTTACCTTTCTGCCATGTTATAGCGTATATTTTTTTCATTTTTGCAGATTTAGAGTTTTTACAATTTTTCAAGTTTAAGTAAAGCGGGAACGAGCAAAGGAAGTAGGGAAACCTGTACAGGAGAAACATTCAACATCGATTTATAATCGATGAAATTTTATATGTAAAGCTGTAGATTGTTCGGACAGGGTTCAACTCGCGATTGTTCGGACAGGGTTCATCTCGCGATTGTTCGGACAGGGTTCAACTCACGATTGTTCGGACAGGGTTCATCTCGCGATTGTTCGGACAGGTTTCATCTCGCGATTGTTCGGACAGGGTTCATCTCGCGATTGTTCGGACAGGGTTCAACTCGCGATTGTTCGGACAGGGTTCATCTCGCGATTGTTCGGACAGGGTTCAACTCACGATTGTTCGGAAATACTAGTACGCCTCTGTTCCGTGCCCCCATATCATAATACCGTTTCACATAAGTGCAAAAGATAATATTGATGCGAAACAAATTCCATTTGCACGCAATGGGCTCACGAAAGCTGTATCGGGCACGTAGGTAATTTTTAGCGTTGAAAGTTATTTTGTGAGCAGCACGAATTATATTCTTCAAGGAAAACGGGCTCTGCATGTTCATGAAAGAAAATGTTTTACTTATCTTAAAACTCTTCCCTTTTTTCCACGTTAACGGACACGGCTTAGGCAGTGTGCATTATTTTTTAATGTTTTCAGCTCAATTTAATGCGGTTTTTTTTTTCTAATTCAGCGTTACCTTAAGAAATAATCATTATCAGAGTGTTTGTTAAAGCTACGGTGCTGATGATATACAAGTAATTGGAGTAAAAAAAAGGATTGCTCAAAAAATTTAAGTATTTCATGATCACAACAATGATTGTGATTTATTATCATTCATTTTAAGAAAAATGGCACTGCGCCGATGGTTATGATGACTGTAATGATAATAATAAAAATAGCAACCGCAAAAATTAATCTTCTTGTTGTTGTTATTATTATTATTATTATTATTATTATTATTATTATTATTATTATTATTATTATTATTATTATTATTATTATTATTATTATTATTATTATTATTATTATCACTATTGTCGAAAAATTTCAACATGTGGTTGGTGGAAATGATCAAATCGCGAAAGAACAACTCAAATGCCAATATGTAAGTGAATCAAAGTGTATTATTACATAATCTTTTTGACAAAATCACAAAGATGACAATTTACATTATTTCCACTTCGTTTTTTTTATTAAACATCCGTCTAATTCTATAAATTGGCATGAATTTCTTTTAATATCAATTATTATTAAAGTTAAAAACAAAATAGTAAAGAAGACACTACGAAAATAATGTAGTTTTTGTATGATAAATCGATAGTATAGAATATAAATTGAATGTCACTGGGTGTCTAAATTCACATTCCTCTTCAAGATCAGGGTTTGTGCCAGACAATTTTACAAACGCAACAAACAGAGAGAAACTCCTCAACAACCCAGGAGCCTTCATTTTAAATTGATCAAGCTGCGAAATGAACTTTGTCATGAACTTTCTTGTTATCTTGTTATCTCATCCTGACCAGCCCAAGCCCAGCAAAAAGCTTTTAAATTTTTTAGTGCATTCTTCTCCTTGAGAGTTTGGTCACGGAATCTCGTAGACATAAAGCCCTTTAATTAACTTGCTTCATGATAAACATGCTGATCTGTTGTTGGTGGGGTGTTTTTTGTTGTTGTTGTTTTGTGGGTTTTTTTTTTTTTTTTTTTTTTGTGTTTTTAAACTTAACGTTGAAAAATTGACTTCAAGAATAATGTAGGTGTAAAACATTTGTTTTTGACAAATCGACGATTGTATGACAAAATAAATCATTTACAAAGCGTTGCATATTATAGTAGGTGAAACATTAATAAGTAACTCGTACAATTGTTGTATTGAAATATGCCATGTAGGCTAGGTCAAAACAATTATACTGCCAGTTTGATTCGAACTAGATAAAACCGGTTTCTTTTTTGTTTGTGTAAACAAAATATTTTATGTTTTGTAATATATATTTATGTAAAAACAAAATGTGTAAGTTAATTAAGCTTCATTGGTAATAAAAATTGTAGTAGTTAGCTGTGTAAAAGATAATTAGCTTGAGCTTAAAGTTCAAATCAAATCTATAGTCTTGAGCATCTGAAGTCAGAATAGAGATTGCCTATAATCTACTTCAAAAATCCATCATGTTTGGATTTTTATCCCCTTCTTAAAGATTATTTTATGAAAGAAAAAAAACTATTAAACTTGGAAACGCGTTTCTTCATTTCTTTCTTCCTACTTTTTCATAATTATTTCAAATAGGGGCATAGTTAAGTTATTTGCTTTGGTCCAAACAGCTGGTTAAAGCCTCACTGAACATTAATTTACAAAGGGAGAAATTATAGGCAAGACCAATTGTATATGTGGTATCCTTTATTTTAAGCATAACTTTCATGGCCTGTAGATTTAAACAAATGAAGTTTATATCTTGTCTAAGCTGTGGCAATAAAAATAATAATAATAATAATAATAATAATAATAATAATAATAATAATAATAATAATAATAATAATAATAATAATAATAATAATAATAATAATAATAGCAAACACAACAACATAATATTTTTTTTACCACAACTCTAAAGAGCTAGACGAAGGAGTATATAATATTTTTTCTTCTTGTATAGCTTGAAGCCCTTGTGAAGGTGCAATGGAATCACTTTTTTTCCATATACGAACTCTTCTTTAATTTTGTATAGTCAGTGTTATGAGCTGTATTAACTTCACTACTTTCGTTATCTCATTTTCAAAGGTAATGGCCATGGTATCAGTAGGCTGGGGCGTGGCTCTGCTCTGCGCCACACCTCTTCTCTATGTGTTCCACGTCCGCTTCGACTCCAAGAGAAAAATCACGGTGTGTGAGAACATCTTCCGCAACAAGCCCAAGTCTCATCGTCAGGCCTTCCTCACATACGCCGCGCTCGTCAACTTCCTGATCCCGCTGATCATTTTAGGCATTTGCTATATCCGTATTTTCCTGAAGATCGCCCGGAAAGCTTCCGACAGCCGCACGACGAAAAGGCAGAGCTTCAAGCCGGGGAAGATCCAGCTGACCAGCAACAAGACTTCAGCCACGCTCCACAGCGCTAAGATCAAGACCCTCCGCATGACGTTTGTGATAGTCACTTGCTTCATCGTATGCGGGGCGCCCTACTACATCACAGAGATGATGCTGTCTTACGGGAATTTCAAAAACCTCAGCAAAGCAGTGTACGGAGTGCTCGGGGGTATAGCCGTGGCCAACTCGGCCCTCAACCCGTACATCTTCCTGCTGTACAGCGTCAACATGCAGTGTCTCCGGAACCTGAAGCTTTGTCCAGCTCAGACCAGACCCAACGACCGCCGGCTCATGTACAACGGGAGCGGCCGCTCCAGGGAGTACTCGTCGGCTGCCTACTCGCGGACTCCTGTGACTGCCGTCTCCACAACGGACGCGTTTGAGCTGGCTACGAGCAATAATTCGGGGCACAGGTCTAGACCTCGTTGGTCAGCTAATGCACAGCGCTAATCAAGGACAGGATATTGAAAATAAGAAATAGCCTAGGGTACTGATTCCTCATCGCGGCGGTAACAAACTTGACTGTTATTAAATAAGTCTCGATCCCTTTGTTGATGGAGAGAATAAAAAGTTGTGAGTTAAAAAAAAATATATATGGATAAAGCGTTTGTAGCAATACCCGTATAATTTTACAAATTGGCATGCCTTGTTGACAAAGGATGAACTGAATACTTTGTAAATGTACAGATTAAGATAAAGGCAGCTGGGGAAAAAGGAAAATAGAACAAATCTAAAAGACAAAGTATCATTTTGGTCGGTTTTTCACCGAGTCTCTGCCCAAGATCATCGGTGTCGCAAAAAATAGTAACACTAAGAAGAACAAATAAGAGACAAACTGAAAATGGATTAGTAATTGGTTTCGACATCTTTTCGTCCCCTAAGCTTCCAATAGATGCTAATAGTAATACTAAGGATCTGGTGTTGCCACAGTAGGACTGGTTAGGTGAGATCCAACTCCACCATCTGCCTGACCACGCCAGATGACTTATCTCTCCATGGTCATGTCCAAGCTCACCGACTAAGCTATCTGGCGGGGATCTGGCGCTCGATGAACGAATGTTGCAATAATCTTCAAACTAAAAATATGGGACTGATAAACATTGATGGACTGCGAAATTGGAATCATCTTAGAACTTTCAAGGAGGTAAATGAAACAGAATGTTTCAATGTTAAATCTCTTGAAGTTTGTTTTTTTTACTCTTTTTTAATTTTAAGTGGAAAGAAATATTCTTAGATAGGATAAAAAGTTCTTCTAATGTAATTTCAGTACGGATGCCAAATATGCTGTGATGTTCCAGAGTTTTAACACTGAATGTATGAGTGTGTATTGAGAGAGCAGAATATCAATAGTAGAAACTCGTTATCTATTCACCAGGAAGATCATATAGAATTGTGACTTTAACATTAAATTCGCTTTTGTGTTCCTGGGATAAATTTGTCTAGGCCAAATATTATGATTGGGTATTTAAAAAACAAGCTTAATATCTTGCCATTGTTCATGTTTGAATATCATATTATTCATTTTGTGTGAACATGTTTTGTGAATATTACGTAAATCATGTTATAAATATTACATTAATAATGTTCTGTGAATATCATAATAATCATCTTGTGTGAATAGTATATTAATCATGATGTGGGAATATTATTATTAGGAGAGAAATGTAAGTCTGACAACCTCTCTCTCTCTCTCTCTCTCTCTCTCTCTCTCTCTCTCTCTCTCTCTCTCTCTCTCTCTCTCTCTCTCTCTCTCTCTCTCTCTCTGTCTCTCTCTCTGTCCCTCTCTCTCTCTCTCTCTCTCTCTCTCTCTCTCTCTCTCTCTCTCTCTCTCTCTCTCTCTCTCTCTCTCTCTCTCTCTCTCTCTCTCTCTCTCCAATTGTACTTGATCCAATGAAACGTTGTGACTTTAGGGGAAGGCGATTTTCCAGTAATTGCTATAATTTAGGAGGCAAAAAGTTGAGAGATTTTCGTTAGAGATTTCTCAACTTCTGGCATTTTTTGCATGAGGTTCAGAATTGAAGTAACATACATTTTTTCTTGATTAAAGAAATAATCCTCCTTGGTTGCTTATCATAATTAATACGGGTTTGACCCTATTGGGTCCCTAAAAACTAAGAAATCAATAAAATTTTGCTGGTTGCTACATATTTTTCTTTCAACAATAATCATATTGCTCCACACTTGTCCTCTGTGAGACTTTATCACTATACGTATATTACCATTCATCTCAAATATACCTAAGCATGTCGTACATTCTCTTTCCCTTTCATGAGAGTATTCATGTGTCATAATTCTTTGTCCTCTTTTTCAGTGTATATGATTTGATTTTTTCATTTATTTGAAAAGCATTGCTCTTGAAACTGTTATGGCAGCTAAGCGGAGTAATACATGTACTTACATGGTTGTCGGACTAGAATGCAAAAAAAATATAGTACATACATTGTTATTTTTTCTTTACGCTGAAAAAGGCTAATTCTGCATTTTTCGATAGATCAATAGACCTAAACACTCATAACAATGCTAATAAAATCTTTTAAAAAAGTGCTAGAAGGAGCTCTGCCTTGCAGGAGCATCAGCAGGCGTTTATATTGCTTGTACCTACATGATCGTGAGTGTTTTAAAGAAATCTATAAAATAAATGGATTTGGAATTTGCAAAGTTGACTAACTCTTCTTATTTTGACGTGTAAATGTTTCATTCAGAGTTATATATCCGACTCCTGTATATATAATTATATGAAAAATAAAATTGCACAAAAGATAAAGACTGGAATATAAATGTCTTATTTGTTTCTAAAAAAAATATACCAAAAAAAACGAGACATGTCAAAAAGATTATTTTGATTCTCTTGTACAATGTTCATTTCTTTTATTTTTGTGATCTACCTGTAAAGCCTTTTTTTCTCCCTCTCTCTCTCTCTCTCTCTCTCTCTCTCTCTCTCTCTCTCTCTCTCTCTCTCTCTCTCTCTTTCTCTCTCTATGTCTCTCTCTCCGTCTCTCTCTCTATGTCTCTCTCTTTCTTTCTCCCTCTCACTCTCATCTTTCTCATACTCTCTTTTCCTTATTATTTAACTTTCTCCCTTTCTATCTCTATATCTTCCTATTTCTAAAGCATGCTTCTTCTCTTCCCTCCCCCCCTCTCTCTCTCTCTCTCTCTCTCTCTCTCTCTCTCTTTCTCTCTCTATGTCTCTCTCTCCGTCTCTCTCTCTATGTCTCTCTCTTTCTTTCTCCCTCTCACTCTCATCTTTCTCATACTCTCTCTCTCTCTTTCTCTCTCTATGTGTCTCTCTCCGTCTCTCTCTCTCTATGTCTCTCTCTTTCTTTCTCCCTCTCACTCTCATCTTTCTCATACTCTCTTTTCCTTATTATTTAACTTTCTCCCTTTCTATCTCTATATCTTCCTATTTCTAAAGCATGCTTCTTCTCTTCCCTCCCCCCCCTCTCTCTCTCTCTCTCTCTCTCTCTCTCTCTCTCTCTCTCTCTCTCTCTCTCTTTCTCTCTCTATGTCTCTCTCTCCGTCTCTCTCTCTATGTCTCTCTCTTTCTTTCTCCCTCTCACTCTCATCTTTCTCATACTCTCTCTCTCTTTCTCTCTCTATGTCTCTCTCTCCGTCTCTCTCTCTATGTCTCTCTCTTTCTTTCTCCCTCTCACTCTCATCTTTCTCATACTCTCTTTTCCTTATTATTTAACTTTCTCCCTTTCTATCTCTATATCTTCCTATTTCTAAAGCATGCTTCTTCTCTTCCCTCCCCTCTCTCTCTCTCTCTCTCTCTCTCTCTCTCTCTCTCTCTCTCTCTCTCTCTCTCTCTCTCTCTCTCTCTCTGTCGTTCCATTCTGTGCCTAAGAATGTGTTTCTCCTCTTCATATAAACTATCACGAAAAGAGACTATTTGAATGTTTGTTGAGATTATTGTAAAACTGTTTGTCTTGCAAAAAAGCAGTAAATATTTTATCTTATAATTATTCACTCGTTGACCTGACATACCTTTGTGGGTTGGCTTTTAAGAATGCAGCACCTCACTTTATCATTAATCACAGTCTGGTCAAAATCATATATTTTTTCAAAATTTATGTCTATCAAATAACTGAATCATTGTTCTACCGTTGTAATTAGTTTAATATAAAACTGATCAATTAATAATGAGCCGTGCTGAGAATAAAAGTTAGCGTTTCAGATTATGTGAAGGTAATAACAGAGCTTAGTCTGTGAAACTGCAGGTTGTTCATGGTATTTGTCTAAATGCATTATATTCTTAGTGTTGCATTTATTGGTTTTGTTGTTATTGTTAATGATGTTGATGATTATGCTGATTATTGTAGGGTCGATGTTGTTTTGAGATTTTCTTTGCTGCTGTTTTTTTCTTGTGACAGATTTCAATGCGAGTACTATAAAAGGTTTTAAGTTCAATACAGGCATTGCCAAACTGCGACTTTAATAAATTTCCTTTGCTATTTTCATAGGGTATTATTTTGTACTAATTAACTTCTATGTATTTTTTTATATAATTATATTATACATTATTAATTTTGATTATTATTATTATTATTATTATTATTATTATTATTATTATTATTATTATTATTATTATTATTATTATTATTATTATTATTATTATTACTGTTGTTGTTGTTGTTGTTGTTGTTGTTTTTTGTTTTTTGTTTTTTGTTGTTTTTTGTTGTTTTTTTCATGTTATTATAATTATTATTATTATTATTATTATAATAATGTATACCGGTTTTTTTTTAAACTTTGGACGATTTCTTAGGAAGAGACGTAACAACAAGGCCCACTTTTATTGAAAAAAGATTTCCAACGTTACATCCCTTGTTAGCCCTTAAAACCGACTTATTTACTACATTGTATGTTAAGCAGTTGTGTAAAAAAAAAAGTCTTTATGAAAACAGGTCTCAAAAGAATAGTCTCGAAATGAAAGGGAAAGATATAAAGTCCATGAGAATGATAACTTTCTCCGCTCTCCTATGCGCTTTGTTCTCAAGGGGAAAAAATTACTACCCATACACCTGCCGTTTTGACATTGGAGTTTCTTGGCAAAATGATCTCAATCTACATAATTATTTCAAGGATTCAGATGCTTTATTTCATAGAAAGAATTTTTGCGCTCAACCTCAATTCAGAATAAAATTTTCCGCAAAGCGTTCGTACGCATTATAGAAAAGGATTTGTTCCTTGCTGCGGGTAATATAAGCCTTTTACATTAAAGATTAGTTTTTGAATGGTTTGCACTGGTCTTGCATCATTCTGTTGATAGCGGCTGAAAACGGAACTTTTGTGTCCCTTGTACATTAGCTTATGTAAAAAATGTGATTATTGCAATGTAATTTTTACCTTTACGCATTATTTCTGGATTGATTTGTGGACAATATGAGTTTTATATTATCAAAGCTTTCTTTGGTTTGAGGGATGGGTGAATTATGGAGGTTATGGCTTTATATCGTGAACATAATTATAAATATCCTGAAATAACCTGAAATATCTTCAGGTATTTGTTTGGAGAAAGAAACACGGAATTAGATTCAATTCGAGTCTCACACAAGTTTCGTCCCTGATAAAATAACACCCTTCTAGCAAGTGTAATAATTAAGATGCTGGTAAAACAATATGGATCTTAAATGAACTAAACAAATTATTATTGTATAACATAACCTATTTAATAATATTATTTATACCAATAATTCTAGCAGTCATTTATTTTTAAATAATTTTTATTCTTAATTTTGCTAATTTATATCTCATCATTGTTGTTAACTTGTACACTTTTGATATTATCAATACTGATCTTTTAAATTTGAGTTACGAAATTGTTAAAAAATGTTGGGTTTTTTTTCCTTTTGGCAAGCGTGCATATGATTCTCTCTTGTTATTTATTGTGTGATCAAGTTGAACCTCACATATCCAGCCCTTCTCTGGGTTCGATGAGAATAATATCAAAACACAGGCGATCCAGATGAAAGCGTATAAATATAGAATTATAATAGGATTGTCATTGGTGGATGATTAAACGAAAAGCAGAGAATTGGCGTATTCACAGATTGTATGTATTGATGATGACATTTGAAGGTCTGCGAAAATAAAAAGCAGACAATGGGAAAATTCACAAATTCTATGTATCTATAATGAGATTTGAAGGTCTTGACATAAATTACCCTTTTTCATCATTGCAAATATCTTCATCCTCCATCTTGGGCAAAGTGCATTATTATTTATTGTATAATCAGTTCAATGTTAAATATCAACTTGTGTTTTACTTTTCTTCTCTTAAGAAGATCATATGAAATATTTTGTTTTAAATTAGCTTGATGACAGTGCTGGACTTTGACTGTACAATCTGTTGTTTTATCGATGTTTAAGTTCCCAAATAAACGTTTGTATGGATGTAAAATCGATTTGATGTTTGGTCAGTCTTAGCCCGTTGAGTAATACATCATTCTATTTGATTTTGTCATCCACGATTTTTTTTTTTTTTTTTTTTTTTTGAGAATTATTTGACGGTGGTTAGTCATAAAAAAAAACATGCATTAGACATGCTGCAGAGAGGTTGGTTTACAAGGTGAAGATGGATCTTGACCTGAGAAAGTCCTGGTAGGACTGAGAACTAAGAAAGTCAAACATTAGATAAGCAGACTATTTTTTTGCTCTAAGTACCTGTGCCCTTTGGTTTATACATTTGGTATAATATCTAGATATCCGGCCTAAAGTGACTGCGGCTTTTTTTTCCGCTAACTCTTAAAAACATGTACTTGGTCAAATTTCAACTTCTATCGAATCTTTGTAATCTGTAATAGAATTGAAATACGATTAGAAAGATTGTTTCTTCTAGAGAGAGTTGGCTTGAACATTGACACCAACACAAAACAGAAACATAGAAAAGTTATACTCCTAATAGATCATTCTTAAAGAAGAAAACAATGTGCCGTTTGGGTAAATTACAGCAGATTAGTCTTTCTACTATATCTCTTACTCTTACAGTATCACACATTAGTACTCTCGTTACGGGCTTATTGATCTCAGTATCCACACAATCACGACATTTCAACTTGAGTAAAATATTACTAGCTTTGTTCTTTGAATGCTTTAGGATATTATTATATATTCTAAGATCATCATAGAAGATGTTCCGTGTCACGTTGAAGGTTAGTGCTCGTCACTCATCTCTGCATTTTTCGCAAGCAAGCTGGATACCTCTACTGGTTCACGTTAAGATGTATATTTATGATAGATTTCTCGGAGAGAACTGCAAGCCTTCCTCCTAGTCATTCGAAGATATTCATGTGTCAATATCAATCCATCTAGCCGAAAATGCTGGAGTTAATAAACACTAGACTCTATTTTTTAATCAGGTTTACAGAAAGAAAAAGACTACAAATTTGGTTTCTTGGAAAATTATTGCATTAGGTCCAAGATCAAACTTTCATAAAGTAAATTCCTTAATCTAAATCTACATAGACCGTCGATGAAATTTTTATGGGAACCAGCTAGGGCTAAAAATAAAAAAGAGGGTTTCATTTTAAATATGCACTAATAACCATAATCAAATGTCTAAATAATCACACAGTAATATTATGGACGTTAAGAATATCTGGGATATTTTAAATCAATTTGCTATCAGGAGAAGGAATTTTTTGTCGGGTCAACCATTGTTTCCATCTCTATGTTCTTTTAATTTTTTTTTTACATATCATTATCATTGGTTTTTTTTTTTAATCTGCTACCTCGTTCAATTAAATTTCTATTTTTAAATATTTTTTTTTAATTTTTTGAGAGGTGGGGAGGGGCAGTCCAGGTGAAAAGCGATAAAGCTGCACCACCAAAAAAAAGCTTTGAAATTTGAAGAAAAAAACCTTTTTCAATAGGTTTTTTGAGAAATGACTCTATTTTCAGAGCATTCTGGTGAGCATTGAACAGATTCAAACAATCTAGACTTTAAATTTTTTTTATGTAGAATAGATAGATATAGATAGAAAGAGAGACAGAAAGACAGGCAGATTCATAGAGGGAGATACACAGACAGAGCGAATGAATTTAAAATAATTTCTAGAATTACCCTAGTCTGTTTATTCGACTGGTATCTTTGCCAATGATTGTATTCAAGATTTTTTTTTTATTCTGATCTCACAATCCCAAAAGCGAGCTTTAAATTTGTGCGTTTTTATTTGTTCTACTCTTTACAAGAAATAATTTAAAATATGTTAAGAATGGTATCGTAAGGAGTCGATGAAGAGGACTCTATTATTCCTTAAAAACAAATCTATCCTTGCCTCTTTAGCTTCTCCCATTTGAACAACGGAATGGAATTTTACTGATGTGGAGAATGGTGGATCTTAACTAGCTGCCAGTACCAGTTTGCAACTTAGTTGTGCAAAATTTCCTGCTTAGGAGTGGCAATGCACCACTTGGGATTCCCAAGGTATTTTTTTTTCAGCGTTATTCTCACATAATTGCCGCTTAGATTCTTTATAGTTCCAAGGGTGTTCAAAAAGGTTAAGTTTTAAGCGAGGTTCGAGAAAATAAATAGAATTAAGGGTCTTCCACGCATTGTCTGTCCTACCTTGCTCACAGCAAATCCGGCAGGCTTTAGGATTACTGAAGAGAAATGTACGTGTTGGTATTTAAGACATTTAAAGGTTGCATAAAATAAAATTTTTTAAGAGAACCGCTTTCTCTTTAGTCGTTAAGTTATAATTATTCGTTCACCGAGCTGAAGATCAGCAGAATATGTTATCAAACTAGCCTACTGCTTGATTATTTCTATGGCCGCGTATTTAGTGCCACGGTTATGACTGTCAAGAGTCGACGGATTTTTTTTTTTACATCATGATCTGAACATACCTATGACGTCGTGAAAGGCCGCTGCAATGACTCATAAAGCCAACGGTTTCTAATTTGTCCTTTAATTGGAGTATTCATTAGATGCTATATCTTTTTTTCTATCTTAAAGCCCAATCTTTGAAAAATTTAATAGTAGATATTTTTGAATAGGCAAGATAATGGACAGAGGACTTAGGTAAAAAGGTAATGAAAGCCCGAAAGAAGTCCAACAGAACTTTTGATGGGGACAATTTGCTATTCTTGACTCAAACAAGACGTCTTTGCCCAATTTCTATTTAATGACGAATTTTGCCTTTGTTGCTTCAGAAAATCGGTTTTGCTTACAACCAGTTTTTGCCTGTGTATAAATCAAATTTCAGTAGATTTCACTAACTCCACATTTAAAAAGTTGAAAATGTATGTAAACTTGCCTACTAGTTTGGCCAATGAGCACTGATTTATGCGGCAATTTTATTCTTGCGTTGGAAGCAGATCAGATAATGTTTGCTACATTTGAGTTATAATTATGTTCATTGTGTAGATTTTTACCATCTTGTAACACATTATTTAAGTGAAGCTGACTTTATTAACACAATTTTTAATAATGAGGAACTTTAAATTTCAGTGTAAATCCGTTGTTTCCTATAATGTTTAATTAGATTAACTTGTTTGATCTGCTCGTTAGCGGTGAATTTGAACCAGTTAAAACAAAATATTCGTGCACTGAGTTTGTCAACTTTTCTTTTTCTATCACACTCCCTGAAGCATGATAGCTATCAAAAACATATAAATACGCAGACGTAAGCAATTTGAATAAACAGCTATAAAGCCTTTGAAATTTTAAGCCATTAATTTTGCTTCATTCATTTTATTAAGAACTAAAGGCTAATTTTATTTAAATTCAAAGATAAAGAATAGATTAATAAAGAGCTTAAGCGCACACTCGAATATGAGATAAGTCCGACACGTCGACAATATTCATATAATAAATTATAATTTTATGTTCTTTAAATCTAGGACCGAAGCTTATGAGGAAGGGCAGCAAACAAATGTCTAGAAAATACACCACAAAAGGTAGGAAATAATGCCATTGACTTAAGTTCGCCTATAAGTGATCTGAGAGAACCAGTATAGAGTGCTGAAATAAGAATGATTATAAGTCATCACGGTGCAATGCTTGGCGTATCGGAGTCGTGATCTGCAAGTTCGATCCCAACTACAGCTCCCGTTATTTATTACCCTAAGAAAGCAATTCAGCTACGTTTCTTTTAGTACATCCATCTGTAAAACAAGTACACGGATAATGGTCGTTTTGCTTGAAAGAAACGGTTATGCAATGCTGCGGAATAGGAAGAAAAACGTATGAACCATTTCCTCCGCAGTAACACCTAAGTATAAAATCGCCAGTTCAACTCTATCCAAAGCTTACAATTACATTTATTACAAGAGCATTAAACTGTATCTAGATAGTAAAAAAATCTTTCATAGAAAGGATAATTTTTTACCTCTTCGAACTTTGATGGCATCATGGTTCAAAAAGTCATGGACAAAAATGACAAATCTGTGGAAAAAAAATAAAATCTTCTTTCATCTACATCATTCCAACTCGTAGATAGTTTAAACGTGACAATTAAGATTAGATTCTGCAATATATATTTGTTTTTTCGTTTAAAGATGTGAAGAGGTTATTTCGAGACTAAACCTTATTTAAAGTCTTTATATTCATCTGGAGAGTTTTGGTTTTTGGATCAGAAGTCTAGATCAAAATATAGTGTATGCAAAATGTGATTCAGTTATGTAATCGTACTTTACCAAGCACCTGACAAGAATATAGAGCATCAGCGTAATCCGAAAGCCTGGAAGCAATACAAATCATCTGGAATAATTATAAATCATTTTTTGACGTATACTTTGTAAACAAGAATCATAATTCGGCTGTGTATATTATAACATAGCAGGACTTGTAACTGCGGTTAGCTATTGTACCTGGCTCTTTCTAATTAATCAATCAATATGAATATATTATTATTATTATTATTATTATTATTATTATTATTATTATTATTATTATTATTATTATTATTATTATTATTATTATTATTATTATTATTATTATTATTATTATTATTATTATTATTATTATTATTATTATTATTATTATTATTATTATTATTATTATTATTATTATTATTATTATTATTATTATTATTATTATTATTATTAATGTTGTTGTTGTTGTTGTTGTTGTTGTTGTTGTTGTTGTTGTTGTTGTTGTTGCTGTTGTTGTTCTTATCATTATTATTATTATGTCAGTTATTTTTTTTTGGGTGTGTAAATTCCTTCATTTTGAAGTCAATTAATCGAACGATATTTGACTGCAACGTTATCATGAATAGTGTCTATAAATTAAATAGGGCTCAATATTGTCATGATTTCAAACTTTGCATTAGTAAAAAGAAAAGGAAAATTGGGACCTTCAAAAACAAAGGAAGTGCAATGTGCCAGTGAATTAAATTCGAAAGCAGATTCTCTATTAATTTTAGCTTAATAATTTTTTAGATTAAAGTATATTTTTCAAAATAATGATATTTTTTTATTACATGTAAAACACAGAATGATAATCTCTTGAAACGAAAGAAAAAGTAAAAAAAAAAAAAAAACAACCAGAAAGTAAAGTGTCTGGAGACAAGTAAAAAATATTTTTACATGATGAAATCCATGTGACTCAGAAGGCCAACTCACAAAGATGGAAATCCCCACCACGGTGAGGAATCTCTTCTTTAACTAGACGGTCAGTTTGCCTTTCACTCATCCCCTTTCTCTTTCAGACTCTTTCTATCTTTCTATCGATCTATGTATGTATGCATCTATCTATCTATCAATCTTTTTATATATCTATCTAATTGTCTATCTATCTTCAATCTATATTTCTATCTACCTATCTATTTCTCTATCCACTTTTCTTCTATTAATCTAAATATCTTTCTATTTGTCTTTCTATCTATATACCTATCTATATGTCAGTCTATTATGTAACTATATATTATCTTTATATAAGTATATACAGATGAAGATTTGGTGTCTTTATGTAAAGTTGTTTCACTCTATTTGTTTATCTAACTATTTATATATCTATTTATGAACCGGTCCATCTATATCTAATTGTTTCTCTTTATCATTCTGCACTTTTTCTACCATCTTAAAATTCATTGCTTGTGTCTCTTCCAACCCCCCCCCCTCTCTCTCTCTCTCTCTCTCTCTCTCTCTCTCTCTCTCTCTCTCTCTCTCTCTCTCTCTCTTTCTCTCTCTCTTTCTCTCCCTCCTATCTATCTATCTAGGTTCTTTCTTTTCACGTCTCTATTTTCTTCATTAGTCGGCCTGTTAGTATTTCTATCTCATTCAGTACATGTACCTCTCTCTTTGTCCCTCTCTCTCTGTCTCTCTTTCTCTCTCTCCCTCGCTCTCTCTCTCTCTCTCTCTCTCTCTCTCTCTCTCTCTCTCTCTCTCTCTCTCTCTCTCTCTCTCTCTTACTCTTATTTAATCTCTCCCAAACACCCATAAGAACCCTCCTGTGTCTAAAAAATAACAGTATGATCTAGATTATTTCTGAGGATTACACAATTTTTTTACTTGGCCGCACCTAGATAAACATCAGATTTCTTTCCTCTATGGGACAGCTTTGTTCTCCCTTTACCACTTCCTCTAGAGCTGATAGCCCAGTAATGATATCGTGCATGCACCAACCGGCATTGCGCATGCTTTTCTTTCTCGCGAAGCTGTAATGCTGTCTGTACTATAGTGCTATAGTGTAAAAAAAATCTTAGACTTTTAATCAAATTTGAGAAACGAGAAATGAAATAAAACTTAAAGATGTTGAAGACTATAGTGAAAAAAAATGTTTTCTTAGATGACAATGACTGAGAAAAGTAATATGGCGATAATGACTATTATGATGATGATATTTATCGAAAGGCTGAATACGGAGATGAGGCGGTTCAATTTGCACAGTCGGTAGCGCGTTGGATTAACAGTACTGAGATATCAGGTTCGAATCCTGGTCTTTGCCATCTAATAATCAGGCAGAATCTCGTCTAAAAAGCACACGCTACGGCTTGACGGAAGCCTAATGGTAACTTTGATTATTGCGTTTGCTCGTTCCTTGCACTCCGGGTCCCTGCTATCAATGAACATCCTACCCAGTTGCAGCCCTAAATATAAAAGACTTAACGCTTACGCATGATATATATTTAGAAATAAAACCAATGATGAGAATGATGATTAAGATGATAAACTTGCTCATAACATTAATAATAACAATGATGATGTCAATAAAAATAATTATGATGATGATGATGATTATGATATTTGATAGTAATAATTGTAGTAATAATAATAATAATGATAATAATGATGATGATAATAATAATAACAATAATAATAATAATAATAATAATAATAATAATAATAATAATAATAATAATAATAATAATAATAATAATAATAATAATAATAATAATAATAATAATAATAATAAAAATAAAGCATATATATATATTAAGATACCCGATAATGATAATTATCTTCATCTTGATGCTGTTGATGATGAGGTAAGAGAATAAATTATCATAAACATCACGATGCCACGTAATCATTGATGAATATTGGGGAATCTGATACGATTAAAAGCATGTGTAGTGTAATACTATCTTGACACTTATGGACGACAGCATCTCCAATAACAACATTAAAATGCGCCGTTTCAAAATATAACTCGCATAACAGGAAACGTCAGAGCTATCTCCAGAAAGTTTATGGATATGAATTATAGCTAATCCACCCCATTCAGTCGAAGGTGCAAACGGTAAAGGTTAATCGGATACAGCTAAATAAATGGGAAACATTAAGCTGATATGAGGTGTGGCATCCTCTTCAAGTTCTGTGGGTGGTCTATAATTTGAGAAATGCAAGGTTGATTGCATAAAGAAGCCAGAGTCTCTGATTTTGCTATAACTCAGGGTTTTCCACTCGTTTCCACTGCGGGAAGAGATTGTATTCAGATCTCAATGAAGTTTTTTAAGGGAAATGCATTGGGAGATGGTAAAATATCATTGCATTAGGATGGGATGAATGATTTGCAGTTTTAAGTTTTAAAATTGTTTTTGTTTTCGTATGCTTTGATTTTGTTTTGTTTTTGTTTTTGTTTTTTGTTGTTTTTTTTTGTTTGTTTTTTTGTTTTTTTGTTTTTGTTTTTGTTTTTTGTTGTTTTTTTTTGTTTGTTTTTTTGTTTTTTTGGTTTTTTTTTTGTTTTTTTTTTTGTTTTTTGTTTGTTTGTTGTTGTTTTTTTGTTGTTTTTTTTGGGGGGAGGGTTATTATTGTTTTTTTTTAGTCATTTGAAAGTTGCTGTATTCAGATGCAGTGTTCTTTTTGCTTTTTGCCTACAAGAAAATCAAAAAGTAGAGCCGAATAAAAGGTTGGAGGTAAAAGTTTTAAAGCCATTAACTTATGTTTGTCTATGGGAGAGAGACAGAGAGACAAAAAATAGTAGGCTGATAAAAAGAGATAAGCGAGAAAAAAGATGGAGATACAAGAGAGAAAGAGAAAGACGGGAGAGATTTTGAGAAAAAAGACAGTGAGAAAAAAAAAAGAGAGAGAGAGAGAGAGAGAGAGAGAGAGAGAGAGAGAGAGAGAGAGAGATGAAAGGGTGGGGGAGAAGGAAAGGATATAAAAAGAAAAGAATAAGGTTAAAGCTAAAAATAGAAAGAGACAGAGGGATAGACACAGAGGGAGAGAGAGTGAGTGAATGAGGAAGAAAGACAAACAGAGAGAGCTTGAAGAATCAATGACAATAATTTAATAATGTTTAGTTTTTCGTTCTTCTTTCAAATGAATTCAATGCAATTTAGAGACATATAGTTAAGTGCCTTGTGTGGTAAAAGTTAATTATGAATGCTGTCAACCTTCATATCTTCGTAGAAAACTGTTCATTAAAGTGTAAGGCGGTTTTGAAACGCATGAAAAAGAGATTAATTGGCAAGTTTATAGTTATTATTATTATTATTATTATTATTATTATTATTATTATTATTATTATTATTATTATTATTATTATTATTATTATTATTATTATTATTATTATTATTATTATCATTATTATTATTATTATCATTATCATTATTATTATTATTATTATTATTATTATTATTATTATTATTATTATTATTATTATTATTATTATTATTATTATCATTATTATTATTATTATCATTATTATTATTACTGTTGTTGTTCTTCTTGTTGCTGTTGTTGCATTGTTGTTGTATATTTTCTTTTGCTTGTTTCTTCTTTCATATCCCTCCTCTTCCCTCTCCCTCCCGCTGTATCTCTATCTATCTATTTTCATACTATTTCATTATTTCTCTTTCGCGTCTGAGTCTCTGTTTCTTTTTTTTTGTTAAAATTTATTTTTAGCCCTGTGTCTGTCTGTGACTGTCTGTCTGTCTCTGTCTCTCACTCCCTCTTTCTCGCCTTACCTATTTTCTTCCTCTGTCTCTGCACCTATTTTGCTTGGATGTTTTTTGTTTGTTTTGTTTTGTTTTGCCACAAACTCTTTAAATCTCATTATGTCTCACTCTTCTTGTTTGTTGGTCGAAATCGTTACTCAGTTTATTTGATAAATTCGTTTATCCTTTTATCAAAAAATCTCTCTATCGAATATAATTGCATGTATGATGATAATGATTCTGCTGGTCATGACGATGATATTTGGTCAAAATAATGCCTATCTAAATTAAGATAATGTTTATGATGATGATGGTGATGATGATGATAATGATGATAGTGATGATGATGATGATGATAATGATAATGGTGATGGTGATGATAATGATGATGATGATGGTGGTGGTGGTGGTGGTGAGGAAGAGGAAGAACGTAATAAACATAACGATGCAATCTGAAATATTAGTGGAACAAGAAGAAGAAATCTGATATGATTAAAAATCATTTTGTGGGCTCTAATATTATAATGACCCTCATCAATTACAGCTTCTCCAGTAAAGACTAAAACACTTTAAAAAAAAGGTCGCTCGAAAACATTTCGCGCATACACTTGTAAGCGTCAAAGCTATCACCAGAGAGTCTATAGATAACAATCATAACATAAGTCCTCATAAGCTATCAATACAACTTATTCATCTCACCCAGTCGAGGGTGCAAACTGCAATGGTCAATCTCAGACAGCCCACTGGGAGACATTAAGTTAAGGTGTGGCATCCTCTTTAAGTTAAAGGAACAAGAGACACAGAATGATGGGTGTCTTTGTATTATACTATGGTTGTGAAGTGCAGAGTAAAATTGAACCAGAGAGCCAGTGTATTTGGTTGAGTCACGTCTCTTACTGGGTTTTCCCTTCGTTTCCTGATCCCTCTGCAGGAAGAGATTGTATTCGGGTATGTGGAAATCTCAAGGGAAGTGGGGCAGAGTCATTAAATAAGGATGAATGGTGCGTAGCTTTTTTTTTTTTTAATTAGCTTGTATTAATTTAAATGTGCGTGCAAGGAAAAAAAAACAAGGATAAAATTGCTCATTGCAAGAACGTTTTGAGGCTGTGTGTGTGTGAGAGAGAGAGAGAGAGACAGACAGACAGACAGACAGACAGACAGGCATGCAGACAGACAGAGAGAGAGAGAGAGAGAGACAGACAGACAGACAGACAGAGACAGAGAGAGACAGACAGACAGACTTAAAGGTGGGGTGGTTTTTTAGTACAATTGGACTACTATTATTATTATTATTATTATTATTATTATTATTATTATTATTATTATTATTATTATTATTATTATTATTATTATTATTATTATTATTATTATTATTATTATTATTATTATTATTATTATTATTATTATTATTATTATTATTATTATTACTATTACTATTGTTAATATTGTTGTTGTTGTTGTTGTTGTTGTTGTTGTTGTTGTTGTTGTTGTTGTTGTCGTTGTTGTTGTTGTTGTTGTTGTTGTTGTTGCTGTTGTTCTTACTGTTCTTGTCCTTGCCATAATTATTACTGTTCGCCTATCTTTCTATATATCTATCTATCTATCTACCTATCTTTTTATCTGCCTATGTATCTTTCTTTTTATCTATCTTAATACCAAAAGTTTCCTCTACTCACTATATATTTATCAATCTGTATATCCACCTATCTATCTACCTATTTATTTACGATTTATAAAATTATTATTATTATATTAGGGCAAGTGGAACTTTGGATATAAAGCATCTTAGAACATTCCCATTCTGTCTCTATCTGTTTATTCAATCTACATGTAGCTTATTGATCACCTACATAATTATTATTTTTTCTTTTCCGTCTTTTCCTTCCCTCCTTCTCTTTCTGTCTGTCTCTCTGTCTGTCTGTCTGTCTGTCTGTCTGTCTGTCTGTCTCTCTCTCTCTCTCTCTCTCTCTCTCTCTCTCTCTCTCTCTCTCTCTCTCTCTCTCTCTCTCTCTCTCTCTCTCTCTCTCTCTCTCTCTCTCTCTCTCTCTCTCTAGTCTTTATATCTTTCTTTCTATCTCTTTCACTGTTGCAAGTGATTCTTGACAGTTTCCTAATTTATATTTGATCTGGTTGAGTTTTTTTCTTTCTTTCTTTTTTCAAACTGTTGCAAGCATCCATCTTTTCATTGTTTTCATTATTTCCTACCTCCTTTTCCTCCTCTTCCTATTCTTTCTCTCTATATATTTCTTCCTATCTATCTATCTCTTTTCTTTGTTTCTTCATCTGTGTGTGTGTGTCTTTCTCCCCCCACTCTCTCCCGCCATCACTATCTTTAACATTCGTCTTGCAAACTTGTCTGCATACAATCTCACTTCGTGCATTACAATTATTACCCTCTGTAAACCTCATTCTCCCTTCCTTCTTTCTCCTTTCGCATCTTTTGTTTCCCTGTCTACTTTCCCACCAGTAGCATTCTACCCGTGAAATCGCAGAAGAGGGAACTTACTGTTTGTAGTCGCAGCAAGGTTTCAAATGGGGCTATTATCGCTTTATCGAACTGAATGTGTGGAATGTCAATGGGCGGGCGGGTAGGTGGGTCAAAGTCAGGTCGTGTATTTTGAAAAGATTAGGCGGGAGGAGAGAGAGAGAGAGAGAGAGAGAGAGAGAGAGAGAGAGAGAGAGAGAGAGAGAGAGAGAGAGAGAGATAGGGAAAGAACGACAGAGAGAGAGAGAGAGACAGACAGATAGGGAAAGAACGACAGAGAGAGAGAGAGAGAGAGAGAGAGAGAGAGAGAGAGAGAGAGAAGGGGTGGATTGTAAAGGCTATCTTTACATATTAAGCTACCTAGTAATGTTAGTTGTTCTGGGTTAAGGAAAAAAAAAAAAAGAAATCTCCTTCACAATTCTTTGGATTAACGCCAGCTCGTTTCTGGTGGTTTGGCTTGGTGGCTGAAGAAGGATTATTGCCTCAGTTCAGGCCAGGGTGGCTAAGTACATTCAGTGCTCTCGCTGCTCAGTACAATGCTTTGCTTTTTTTTTTTTTTTTTTACTCTCCTTTTAAATGCTCTTCGTAAAGCAAAAAAAAAAAAAAAAAAGATTAATACTGGTTTGCCAGCGCCAGCATAGCTAGCCTAGCTTCGCTCGATTCGCAGGGGCCAGGGCTATGTCTCGGAGCTTCACCACGTGGGGAAGGTGATGATGAAACAGTTGCCCATGTGACCCGCCTACTTCAGGGCTTGGTGGCAAATATCAACAAAGGCTGGACCTCTGATTGGCTGAGGCCGGAGCATACCGAACGCGGCTTACTACGATTTGTGTACCGCTATTTTTAGTGCATAGCTGCTGGTCGTCTACCAAAGTCTATATAACCCTGAGGGAGAGTTTTGTCCAAACTAGAATTGAATATCAATGAGATTTACGGGCTCTTGAAACTTTTGCTTGCTTCTTATATTATTATTTGAATCTGTGAAAATTGCTTTTAACACACACTCGTAACACATTCGTAACTGACAGAAATAGCGCCTCTGAAAGAGAGTTACGTTTCATTTACAAAAAAAAAAAAAATTAAATCGATCGTTTTCATCATTATCCCGTTTGAGTTGTTTTGATGTCAAGATGTCAACAGTGTCCACTGTTTCCATTCAAAGTGATGATGACTTGCTGAAAGAGAGCATATGCAGAACGTACTTCCAAGATCAAAGGTAAATACTCTTTGAACATGCCATTTCTAGATCAACGTGAATGACCAGTAAAAGAGAAACAGAGATGAGAGAGAGAGAGAGAGAGAGAGAGAGAGAGAGAACGCGCGTGAGAATAGAAAAAGAAAGATAGAGACTGATAATTAAGGAGACATTAAAGAGAGCGAGAGGAAAAGAGAGAGAGAGAGAGAGAGAGAGAGAGAGAAAGAGAGAGACAGACAGACAGAAAAAAAAAAGAGAGAGAGAGAGAGAGAGAGAGAGAGAGAGAGAGAGAGAGAGAGAGAGAGAGAGCATGATGTAATGTGCACGTTTAACGGGCGCAGCAAGTTGATTGAGCCAGGTCAACAAGATTTCATCAGACACCATTTTCGTTGCCTTTATATTATTTCATTATGGTTGCTTTTATATCATCGTTGTTGCTGTTCGAGAAAAAAAATAAGATAATATTTGAAAGAGTATTAAAATAACAAAAGCGATATAATTATCGAATGACTGGTCAAGGAATTATCTTTTCTTTTTTTTTAATTTCTTTTTTCTTTTTTTTTCTTTTTTTTTTTTTTTGTAAGGACTAAAGTACTATTCAGCTTTCTGATTAAACCGCTTTGCTTGCACGCCAAAACCTTTAATTATCGAAATCTGCTCTTTATACTAAATAAATTGTTTTTTTCAGCTCCCATTTCGCTTACTTCATTCGAATATGATTAATATAAAATAATCATGGCTGTTGGTAGAATAGAAAAACGCATTTATGTTATCATTTTAGAAACACTATGGAACGTAAAAAATGGCTAGCAATAGTGAAAAGGCCGTCATATTAAATTAACTAAAGATAAAAATAAAACCTAGATTATTACATTAAAAAATTCCTTTCAAAAGAATGGAAATCTTGAGGTTTTTCAAAACCGCAGAGAAGAAAATCAGAGTTAAATAATTATGCGCGGCGCCAAACATAAATTTCCAACTCAATGATTTTTTGACAGTTTTCATTGTATATGTACACTGTATTGAATAGGATGTCAGATTCCACGGCGTTAAGCAAATGCAGTCTCTCCCTGCTTTATAATTTTGAATGAGGTCTCATTAAACTTCATTATTATTTCTTTTCCCATCACAACATTTAAAAAAGAACACCGGCTTCCCCATCCCATACATTTGATAAGTGGAGAGTCAGCACAAATTTCAGTCTAATAAGTTTCGTCCACTCCAACCCCCACACGTTTACAATGCTTAGCCTCTTACTTAGAAAAAAAAAAAACTTCTTGCGTATTCACTTCAAAGAGGAGACATGTTTTTTGTTTTTTGTTTTTTTGCTGACTAAGCGGAATAAAGCCTAAAGAAAGTAACACCTAATCGCGAGGGAGAAGTTTTCTGGAGAAAAACAAAGGTGTCGGTAGAGAAAGTGAGGAGATGGAATGAGAAGAGAGAAGAGGAAGAGAGAGAGGGAGATAATAAGAAAAAAAAGGAGAAAAAGTGAGGGGTAGGAGAAAGAACGGTAGAGAGAAGAGGGAGAGAGAGAGAGAGAGAGAGAGAGAGAGAGAGAGAGAGAGAGAGAGAGAGAGAGAGAGAGAGAGAGAGAGAGAGAGAGAGAGAGAAAGAGAGAGAGTGCAGACAGAAGTGTTACAAAGAAGAAACAGGTGAAGTGATAAGAAAGGGAAGGATGTTTCGACAGACTGACAAACAGACAGACAGATAGACACTCATACTGAGCAAAAACACACAAAGGACGGGAAGGGATGAGGTACAGAAAGAAATAGAGACAAGGGAAGAATCGGAGAGTGTCAGACAGGTAGACAAATTGGGTGCGAAATTCTAACACACATAGAATGTTGCATTGATTCACATAAAGATTCTGTTAAGCATAGGGGTCATGAAAGATAAATGTAGACTAATGGTGAATGAAAGTGTTCGTTTAAAGTTAACATTGAGATTTTAATTGAAAAGTACAGGTGCAGCTAGATTTATCATCAGCATTTTCCTTTGGTGTTTTCTTTTCGACGCACAGTGTAGTTTGTAAAGAAAGAGCACAACCAGAGTTAATTTTGATTAGGGAATAATTTGTTAAGAATTCCTTAAACCATGGCCATACAGTATTACTCTATATACTTTGACATGAGGGTAAAGTTGTTAGTTATCTTAGTTCGGACATAGCCTACCCATTACAACAGCATCGTAATATCATAGCTTAAGCCTTTATAGATCATATATGAACAAAAGATTTCGAAAATGACCTACATGATGCGAAGTGAAAAGTATTGAGAGTTAGCTTATGTTACGGCTCGGTGCTTGAATTGTCCATAAATGAAACTAAGTTGATTCGAGTTTTATGTGATGTTAATGATTGTGAAGCGAGAACTTACACTGAACTCGGGCGCCGCCAGTTATGATTTTCAAGTTAAAAAATATATAAATTCAGGCCCACAAAGCTTTTGGTTTCCTCATCTTCTTTCTCTCACACACTAGTATTTTAGATTTTAAAAGTTAAATGAGTAACGAAGCTGCTTTTATTTGGCTAAGAAAATTTCTACCAACCGGTTCAGTTCATAATTTTATGTCGCAGATTTCAGTGTTGGGAAAAGGCGAAGTTGTACAGGCCAGAAGAGGTGGTAACGATTGGATACAATACAGTACTAATGTTGCCCGAAGTGGGCGTCTTATGCAGTGGGAAACATTATACAAGATGCAATATTAATTTTCGGCGTATCTGAGGTGACAAAAAGTTACTCTTATCGTTTTCGGGTTCTTTCGTATTAGCATTGACATAACAATTATAGTTTTCTTACGAATATTGAAAGTTGCGTCATTCGGGTCCACCGAAAATAAAAAAAATCCGCGAATGAATTTTATCAGCGTAATGTAATATCAATGTAATATATCAGCGGAGACATGAGTACTTCAACTAGAGACAAATAGAGGATTCTGAAATAGACCCGTATGGACGTAAAAAATTGTTTACTCATTTAACTGAAATATTAAGACTAGCTGTCGTGGAAAAAAAATATACAAATCGATCACGCGAAGATGTTTATGAGGTTGTGTAATGACGCTATTTAAAGCAATATGCATGTCCTTATATTTGCAATACTATTGATTTGATTTGTACTTATTTATCTTTTATTTATTTATGTTTAATGCAGCAAAGAATGCATCAAATATGCAGCCACCTCTTACTCAATAACCTTATCAAAGTTGGCAGGTTATGATAAACTTCAGAAAGAGTGAAGCCAAACCCAAGAGGAAAAAAAAATAACGATGCCATAATATTACCAGCTGGCTTTCTTTTAATTTTCCTTGCCGTCGGTAGCTCTCTCTCTCTCTCTCTCTCTCTCTCTCTCTCTCTCTCTCTCTCTCTCTCTCTCTCTCTCTCTCTCTCTCTCTCTCTTTCTTTTATTTGGCCCGCAATAAGTATTTTAAAAGGCGGTTTTGCTGCAGGTTCTAGCGGGGTAGTTTCAAGTGCGTGAGAGCTGATTAGTTTTAACATCATTTGAAAAAGAAAAATGAAGGCCTTGTAAAATAAACACAATAATTAGCTTTAAAGGCTCGCAAGGTGCACGATTTATTAATGACAACAGCAAAAAAAAAATAGGATCTTTCCGATATGCCCTTCAAAGTAAGTTTGACCTCTGCAGCAAGGATCTGCTATGTAGTGCACACGTGAAAAATATTGCATCATCACATGCTAGTGGGTGTGTGCGGATCGACCAATAGAATTAGCAGAAACCGTCAACAACGAAGCCGACACCCTAGGCTGCTTGCGTCAGCAGAGCCTCATGCGGCTGCGCGTTGCGGCTTTTACCGACTGAGGTAAAATTTAGGTCGTTCTAGGTTAAGGTCGCCTTTTTTATTTAGGCCGCGCCTTCGACCATTTTTTTTTTTCTGCCATGTAAGAGCACAAAATAATCGATTGAACGAAGTATGAGAATAATAGCGTTATGCAGTTTGACATATAGATTGCCTTTAAGCGTGGGGGTGTGGTGGTGTGAGGTAGGGCGGTCGGGGTGCATGTGAAGGGCAATTTTTTGCCTTCTATATAGGATGCAGAATCTACATTTTCTTTATAAAAAAAATCGGATTAGCATAGTCACAGCATATAAATCAACCTTTTTGTTTATCATTGAACTGATATTGAAATTATAAGTGCTTTTAAGAATAGGCCAAAGTAGAAAGACTGAAACCAGAATATTTGACCATTTTTGCGAAAGAAAGATTGTGCAAGAAGTAAGATAAAGCGGGAAAGAGAGGCCAAATATAAGGTAGTGGCAAAAAAAGAAGGAAAGAAAGAATCGATTAAAATTAGAAAAGTATATCTCATAACGATATGTATGCATGTATGTATGTATGTATGTATGTATGTATGTATGTATGTATGTATGTATGTATGTATGTATGTATGTATGTATGTATGTATGTATGTATGTATGTATAAGACTGAGCTATATCATTTAACTATTTGGCAGAGTCAGGACAACCAGATATTTTCTTTTAACTTTCGGACATACTCAAAACGCACTTATAATCAGCTTACAGGCATACACAACAAAAATATCTGATTGTCCTAACTCTGCCAAATAGTTAAATGATATAGCTCAATCTTTAACTTACGGCAAAAGCTTGTTCACTTCGGTGACTTGGCCTGTATTTATTTTAGGAAGCCTCGGTTCGAAACGATTCATTTACACCTAAACTCTCCCATCTTGGCCACTTAAAGAAGAATATTATATTGTATCAGTTGCCACTTCATACTCAGTTTACCTTAAGAGTTCATATCTAAGCAAAGATCATCAGCATAATACTAACACACGAACACTTGTCAAAGAAAAAGGCATCTGAAGGATAGCAATGGGGTGATATAGGAGATAAAGATGAACAACAGGGCGATATATATATATATATATATATATATATATATATATTAAGAAGAAGATGAAGCAGCAGTAGTAGTAGGAGTAGTAGTAGTTGTAGTAGTAGTAGTAGTAGTAGTAGTAGTAGTAGTAGTAGTAGTAGTAGTAGTAGTAGTAGTAGTAGTTGTAATAGTAGTAGTAGAAAAAGTAGTAGTTGTAGTAGTAGAAGTAGTAGGGGTAGTAGCCTAGTAGTAGTAGTAGTAGTAGTAGTAGTAGTAGTAGTAGTAGTAGTAGTAGTAGTAGTAGTAGTAGTAGTAGTAGGAGGAGGAGGAGGAGGAGGAGGAGGAGTAATAGTAGTAGTAGTAGTAGTAGTAGTAGTAGTAGTAGTAGTAGTAGTAGTAGTAGTAGTAGTAGTAGTAGTAGTAGTAGTAGTAGTAGTAGTAGTAGTAGTAGTAGTAGTAGTAGTAGTAGTAGTAGTAGTACCAGCAGCTTTTACTTAACTTCTAATTAGAGTAAGGATTAGGGTAATACTAACTTTGTATAACATTAATGTCGCATTAGGCCGTTGATCAATACCCAAGCGATTGTTTGCGAAATACTTATGTTCTTATACAAGACGTTTACGCTATTTTAGTTGAAGATGTGGGAGTGTAACGGTTATTGTCAAGTGCGAGGGGGAGATGTAGCTGTAATCGATGTTAGAAACACGTGTGCTAAGAAACTGGAGGTGATTTACTGCAAGGCTGTTCAGTTCGAACAACATGCGCAGTATCTAGAGGTTTACATTGCTGATGCAATCGGAATCATAAAGTTACATAAGAGCATTAAGATGATGCGATTTGCGTTTTACTTCATAGATTCTATTTTGAGTTACATCATTTTAATGGGATTGCCTGATGTCTTTTAGGATGCATTTATTGAAGTGGCAGGGATGGGACACAATGAATTAATAATGCTGGGAATCTGAAACGGGAGCTCCGTTATAAGCTAGATATAAAAAAGGTATTTGAGGTTAATAGAAAAAATATGATAGAGATAGAAAGAAAGAAAGAAAAGAGTTAATGTTTTCGGGAGTGGGAACGAAAAAATATGAAATAAAGGTATCATAATAATTGACATAGTGATAGAAATGACAGAAATGGTAAGTGTGTCTGAGAGAGAGAGAGAGAGAGAGAGAGAGAGAGAGAGAGAGAGAGAGAAATGATAAGTAATAGGCAACAAGTAAGAACAGGAGCGACTGAGTGGGTGAGTGGGTAGATGAGAGGCGAGGGGAAGGGGAGAGAGAGAGAGAGAGAGAGAGAGAGAGAGAGAGAGAGAGAGAGAGAGAGAAATTAAGAGAAATAAAGAAAGAGAGAAGGAGAGAGAAAGAGAAAGGTGTTGTGCAGTAGTAATGAGGGGAGAGGACATGCAGACTTGGACTTTATTCTAATCAATGTCATCTTTCACAGGTATAATTTTGCTAGGTACAAGACGCAACTTTCCACTCATGTTAAGTCGTAACTGTGGCTGAAGAAATATCAAATGATGACTACTCGAAGTAATCAATCAATAAGATGAAGTTCAGATTCAGTGTTGAAAAAGGCAAGCGCCCTATATGAAATCCATCCAAGTTCCACACCAAGTAAATTTAACCCGTTACCAGCAAAGCGACTTCAAAACAACCAAAGTTCGAATAACTTGATTTTTTTTCGTTGCGTCTTGATTGACTTGAAATATATATATATATATATATATATATATATATATATATATATATTTTTTTTTTTTTTTTTTTTTTTTTTTTTTTTTTTAATCAAAATGATTTTTTTAAACAGGTTTACCGGACGTTTGGTCCATTACAACAACATCGAGAGGCGATGGAAGATTTTAACGTTTATCTTATCCTGTATCTGCTTGCTCCTCCTCGCGGCGCTGGCAGCGTCGGCCGTCATACTATGGCAAAGAGGAGTCTTCTCCGAAACGAAAGCAAATGTCGCTTGCCTGGAGAAGAAAAACACAATAGATCGCCAAGAGCTACTGCATGGAAGACCGAGTCCCTTCTCGCAACTCTCACAAGGGGAAATCGAGAGCGTAGTTCACTTCCTGTATTCCCAAAAATCGTTGAGTTTAATGCCGCATGAGACAGCGAGCGTCAACAGCAGTTACATCCATTTGGTCGAGGCGTTTATTCCTCCCAAAGCCGCCGTGCTTAAATATCTGGACAGCGAGGGTCCAGCGCCTACGAGAAGGGCCAGAGTTTACTTATTTCGAGGCAACGCTTCCGAGCAGGTTGTAGAAGAGTATTTGGTCGAGCCTCTTCCTCATCCTCAGAGGATGTCCCTGATGCAAACCAATGCGAGGAAAACGAGGATACCCTTTTCACTGAGGCCGTTCTCCAAATTCGAGTTTAAAGCGATGAGCATGTATATTTTGCCAGTCATCTTAAAGAAAGCCGGTAAACTGATCAAAGAGAGTTACAATGCTACACTGTGCAGACACGGAAATAACTGTCTAAGGTTTTCCCTTACGCCAGTGTCAAGCGGTTTCCTTGAACCAGATCGCCGCAAGGTCTGGCTCTGGTTTGCCTACGATGTGGAGTTCTACACATTGCATCCTTTGGACCTGCAGCTGTTGGTTGACTCGACCGCCTCAAACCCAGAGCAATGGGAGATCCAAAGAGTTTTCTATGGAAACACCCTCTTCCAGTCACTGGACGATTTGCTTGCTCAGTACAACAGCGGAGCAATTAACAAGACGCGGACCCAGTTTCCCGAGCTTCCCATAAAGGAGCAATACAGTGCCGTGTATATGCGAGGAAACCCTGTGCCCGAGTTTGACCGACCACCTCCTCAACCAGTTCAACCTTCTGGACCGCGGTACTCGTTGGAGGGAAATCTTCTGCAATACATGGACTGGCGCTTTAACCTCCGCATCTCGCCAACAGTTGGCGTCCAGCTGTTCGACGTGCGCTACAAGGATGAACGTGTTGTGTACGAGTTGAGCATGCAGGAGATTGCGGTCCTCTACTCCGGTCACTCCCCAGCTGCCAGCATGCTCTATTTCGCTGACGGTGCTGGTCTCTTCGGTACGCGCATGCGCGGTATGATGCCCGGCGTAGATTGCCCAGACTACGGCACTTTATTGGACACTGTAGTGTTCACTTCGAACGAGTCTGGTCTCAAGCGTCTAGAAAATTCTCTATGTATTTTCGAGCATACTCCGCAGACACCGCTCAGACGCCACAGAACTTATGGGATGGCAGGAGCATTCTACAGCGCGCTTGATGACCATGTTTTAGTGGTCAGAATGTACATTGTGGTCATCAACTACGACTACGTGTTTGACTTTGTCTTCCATAACAACGGCGGTATTGAGATTAAGGTGAGCTCCACCGGATACCTAGCCTCAAGTTTTTACTATCCGGAGGAGGAAAACTTTGGCATGAGAATCAGTGAAACAGTCGTGGCAGGACTCCATCACCATTTGTTTCACTTCAAAGCTGATATTGACGTGAAAGGCACCAGCAATCGCTTCCAGACCTGGGACATTGGAACTACTCTGAAAGAGGACAAATGGGCGGATAACGCCTCCAGAACGCACACTCAGTACATTTTCCACAAAGAACTCAAGCGCACTGAGAAAGAGGCCTTGTACTCTTTCAACTTCGAAACGCCGAAAAATTTAATGTTTTTGAAAAACGAGAAGTCTCGACTCGGCCACACTCCGGCCTACAGACTCATCCACCGCGGTCTTTCCAAGATTCTTCTTCCAGAGGATGAAGCTTTCGAGCCTTCTGTGACCTGGGCGCGACACCAAGTGGCCGTGACGAGACAGAAGGACGAGGAGGTTTCCAGCAGCTCTATATTCGCAATGTGGGATGCTAGCGACCCGGTGGTCAGTTTCAAAAAGTTCTGGCAAGACGATGAAGACATTGTTGACCAGGTAGGTCTGAGAATAGTAATACAAATATTCCTGGAAATGTTGAAGGAGAAACTATCACAATATTTTTCATTTAACGCTGCATAAATTTAGCTTTAAGCAGGACTAAGACTATCTGAAGGAGTGATACGCTTTAAAACAATGCTGGTCCAAATGGTTATCGTGAACTGGAAGTAAAATCTTTGTTCATGCTTGATGCAAACGTAAAGATGGATCTTGAAATATTTAGGATCAGCAAGGATTGCGCACCACTTTTGGGAATCGTCTTTATTACTTCAAGAAGCGTGCCTCATTTCTGTCTCTTCGTTTACACCTTACACCTATAAGTACTATAGAGTATTCGAAACTTCCTACCTACTAATGGAAATGTACTATAATTATATACCAAACCATTTTACCTAATTTTGCATTACAAGAAAAAAGTAACTTCAAGATCAGATATGGTTTAGAGAAAAATTGATAAACAATTATTGGTTTTGAAAGGCTTCATTAACCATATTGGTATACTAATACAGAAGTGGTCAGGTAGATCCAAGGGCCATGCTGTCTCAGCCAACCTTGAGCATTGACATCACACAGTACTTTTCAGAGTGGACTGAGTTCACCAGGTCGCTGACCGCTGGTACAGATACGCTGAAAAGGTCGATCCTGGGCGGTTCTGTTTTTCTCTTTCAAATTGGTTTGCATCGCCATGGCTAGACATTGTTTTCGTTTTCGTTTTTGTTCTTTTTTTGGTTTTGTTTCTTTTAGTAATGCTTACCAGTCTTCTACTACTGCTGTAAAATGTTACGCTTTCTTTCTTTTGATACATGAAGAACACACCGCTTGGAGTTCCACTAAATGAATCTAGTCACAAAATTGTTTATTATGAAACTGTTGATTGCTCGATGGTCTTAAGATTAGCTTTCCTTTAATCTCGGTCTCCACACCAACATTTTGAATGGAGTATAAACAGAATATAATGAATGATCGAAATAGCAGGTTTTAGGATTGGCCTGAATTTTACTTTGACGTCAACACCGAGAACTAGTATGGACAATGAACTAAATAATTATGATAATTGATCAAAATAACCCAGGTGAAATTCAATAACGAGGGAATCAATGGTAAGTTTAAGGAACTGAATAAGTTTGTGGACGTATCTCAGACTAGAGCCAATTTTGTTAAAATTAGGATGATATAATACAATTCAGTTGCGATAATGGAATTAGAAAATATATGAGTGTTTAAATTAAATAAAATCTAAATCAGGGCATCTATTATAAACCACAATATATTTAATTAGTAATAAGGAAATACAAAAACCTATTCAATAGACGAGGACAACAGACCTGTCAGTCAAATCCTAATAGTTAAAAAAACACCACCAAAAGTTTTGTTTGGAAGTAGAGACCTTCCATGTCCAGCGTCCGATGCCCGCACTAATCTTAACCCCACGCATGCGCGCAGCCGTGTGGTTCCCAGACGGCTAGGAATGTCCAACATGTTTATGTTTCATCCAGTAAAACGAATGGGTCGGTTCTATTTTACCGCTGAGAGAAGGGGGTGTGCCACTGTGGACTACTTTGACGTGTACTTTAACAGTTGAACCCAATTCTTAGGTTCACATGTACTGGTTATTGACTTGGCTCATGGACACAACTGATAAGGGTCTTTTCTTTTACGCTTAAGAAGTACTAAATGTCTGGGGGGAGAGAGAAAAAAAAAAGGAGGGGATCAAACGATAACGTTTTATTTGTTTCAAAGTTTATCGTCCAAAAAAAGTAGGCTCACTATGTTTCAAGGAAATCGTCGTCAAGTTGGATGGAGAAGGATAACCAGGTATGAAAGGCAGTTTTCTTTCTGCCTTAGAAGTTTCTAATCAACCACGATTGACTGGTAAAGATCTTAGAGAGAGACGAAAAGAAAAAGAAAAAAGAGAAAAAGTAGTAGTAGTAGTAGTAGTAGTAGTAGTAGTAGTAGTAGTAGTAGTAGTAGTAGTAGTAGTAGTAGTAGTAGTAGTAGTAGTAGTAGTAGTAGTAGTAGTACTGTAGGTGTGGTAAGATTGTGGTAGCAGCAGCAGCAGCAGTAGTAGTAGTAGTAGTAGTAGTAGTAGTAGTAGTAGTAGTAGTAGTAGTAGTAGTAGTAGTAGTAGTAGTAGTAGTAACAGCAGCAGCAGTAGCAGCAGCAGCAGCAGTAGTTGTATCAGAAGTGATAGATTGTAGAAGATGGGGGACAAAAAAGCATTAACAATAATTGTTTGTTCGATGGCTTGTTCGATTATTTGATGCAGCCCAACACACAAACACATTTAAGGTGAAAGTTGCCCTTTGCTGCAACAACCTGTCGTAAAGCAAAAACTTGAAACGATTAGGACTCATCAGCAACCCATGTCGAAGTCGAATTCTCAGAGAGGAATAGGAACAGCAAGAACAAGAGAAACAAGAACAAGATTAATAATGGTAAGAACAAAAACAACAAGATGAGCAACAACAACGTCAACAATAGCAACAAATACAAGAAAGAAAGTTTTCGAGAAGAAGACTTTTCGCAGCTCACATCTGTCTTTACCAGCTAGTCTACTTTGCTCTAATGACTCAACAACAATCTCAGCCTCAAGACATCCTGAAGCACCATCAGGAACCTTTTCGTTTTTAGTTTTTTGAAACCTTGGCAAGCTTTCGCACCCTGCAAGTCTGGTGGGCTCCTTCAATCTACCTAGACAAAACAAAAGAAATAATTTATGGAGTGTGGGAGAGGTAATTATGGGTCGTCAGGTGCTTTTTGTTTTGTCTGTGCTCACGTTCAGACCTTAGGCAGGCAAAAAAAAAAAAAGGTGAAAAAATGATGCGATTCTTCAAGTTCTGACCTCCATCGTTGATTATATGATTGCAGAAACTAGGGAAGAAAGAGAGGAGAGTTGGTTCGTTGTTCTTTCTAGAGTGTAATTTCCACATTTAATTTTGCGCTTAAAATTCAATTTAGAATTGGCATGGCAAACTCCCCTTACGCATTAGCTATTAATATGGGGATTTCGTGTGTGGGTGTGGCAAGAGGGCGGAGGAAGAGAGAGAGAGAGAGAGAGAGAGAGAGAGAGAGAGAGAGAGAGAGAGAGAGAGAGAGAGAGAGAGAGAACTCAGGACAGCTTCATACTGTTTGACGTAAAAAAAAAAAACAATGAATCAAATAATATAATTAAATTTTATATACTTCGCCATGCATAGGCCTACATATATGAAACATATTCCCTTCATTTCTTTTTTGTAGAAATATCACGAGCCTTGCCGCTAGCTGGGGGTTTCGGCAGCGCACGTGCATCTTGTCAGGATGATTAAAAACAATTTACGCATTCCATTTTCTAACCTTTCTACACTTTGTCTTGAAGATATGATAATGACATTGGTTTGGTAATAAGCCAAAGATAAGACCGCTATTAGCAGGTAGAGGAACAAGAGATCTATATCAGTTCGACCTACTGGGAATCTTTCCAAGGGAAACAAGCTGACGCTAAGTTCAAAAAGAAAAGACACGTTGTACGTTGTACTCTTTTAGACATGTTCCAAAATAATTAGTATGTGAGACTTTCAAGTTCATGGCCAGCCAAAAGAAATATAGACAAACGTATGCGGGAAAACCAAAGGGTAAATAATTATGTTTCTTTTTCTTCCGATTATATTACTTGCAAGAGGCGTGAATTCTGTCCTATAGTAATATTATCAAACAGGGACGGTTTCTTTCTTTAACTTTCAATGACCTCTAGAAAAACTAAAATAACTATAAAAAACCAACAAACGAACTTTGTTAAGAGTATCGCTCATTAAAACTTCACGAAAGTCTAAGTCTTAGGCCAGTCTGGCTTTATCTGACTTTTTTTTATTTGTTACTCTTTTTTTTTTTTAAAAAAAAAAAAAAAAGCTTCCTTTTTTCGCTTTTGTTTTTTTTCTTTTTTTTTTTTATTAATATTTTATTTTCTTCTCACAGTAATTATACATCCAATGCAGCCGAGGTATATTTTGCAAAAACAAAAATCATTTTTATATTATCCGTAGATTGTAAACATGTTGTCATACAATTCGCTTTCATATACATGTACTTCCAAATGAAACATACATTAAAATTTTATTTACGTCAGTGCCTTAAGTCAAGGTGATCGCGAACTTTTAAACAACCTTAATATCTGCATGCTTTATACGAATAGCAGCAGCGACAGCAGCTGTGTACAGTGAACAAGAGTAAGGGTTGTGGTTAAAGGATTTTTTTTTTAATTTAGTAAATAGCATGCCCAGGAATTTCGGAATTAATCCACCAAGGAGCCATCATTTTTTATTATCATAATAATCATTATGTTTGGCTTTTACTTGATATGTGAAACACGTTCAGAAAGAGCGCCTCGCCCTTCATATTTATAAACAATTACTGCAGAGAAAAACGTGTCGCTTGACCCAGGGAACATTTTAACACAAAAAAGGGAAATGACAAGGATGCCAGTTTCGCAGGTTACTGTAATCTAAATCTACTTTTGGTTATGTCGTTGGAGAGAGATATTGAAGCTAAATGAGGTTAAGTGTAGGCGAAGATATTTTTTTTAAAAAGAGCATTCATTTTTTTACTAGTTATAGGAAATGTAAACAAGGAGAAGAAACGAAGAGAGACAGCTAGGTACACTTTTATTTGTTTTTGCATATTGAATATTACTACTACTACTACTACTACTACTACTACTACTACTACTACTACTACTACTACTACTACTACTACTACTACTACTACTACTACTACTACTACTACTACGACGACGACGACGACGACGACGACGACGACGACGACGACGACGACGACGACGACGACTACTACTACTACTACTACTACTACTACTACTACTACTACTACTACTACTACTACTACTAGTGTTACTACTACTACCGCTGCTGTTGTTATTGTTAATTCTACTTCTACTTCCATTGCTGCTAAAACCATCAACTACCGCGTACTGTAATCATCATCATTGGCCACAAATTTTAGTGACAAGCCAAACTAGTTTGATATCAGGAGGAGTAGAAATTTAACAGAGAGCTGATATGAATTTAACAGGAAGGTCATTTTTAATCTTTCTTTTTTTAAATCGAAGGAGTATGCAAGTTTCGATAGTTCCTGTACAAAACATGTCCGGTCCAGCTAGGGCGTTGAATTATTTTTCTAGAATCGAACACATATAAATGGAGTTCTAAACTCAGTCAATCAGTTTGGAGTTAAAATTATTGCTAGAAAACGTTTAAAAATCAATAAGCGAATACAGTTATTAATCCCAAAGACTAACTAAAAGGCAGGCATAAAGTGTCGTGAGGCAATCCAGAAGACGATAAAGTTGGTGAGATTTTTTTATGAGGGTAAAAGAATTTCTTTTTCAAGCTTTTGTGCCGTCCGAAAGCTCAGCAATAAAATCATAATGTTATCAGAATTAAAATACCTTAAAATGGTTTTATTTATGTGGCTTGAACTGGTTAAAAGCGCTTTTGATCAAATCTATTAAATGGGTTATTCCGATAAATTACACCCTGTAAAATAAAAATCCGGGCTTCATTCACGATTTAAAAAAAAAAAAGGGTGGAGTTTCCAGAATTTTACTGCTTATTACTAGTTAAACACCCTTCCCTTAACGGTTCCTTCCTTTTTCCAAAGGAAACGAGTAGAGGGATTGGTATGGCTATTGTGTTTTCAGTTCCCTGTTTCTCAATTCTAGTGTTCCGGTTTGCTGGGAGAACTGAAAGGTGGGATTTACGGACATTGGGTAAAATTTTTTGAGTAAAGACAAATAGATTAGGTTGGTCCCATGATTTGATTTTTTCATTCCAAGTTAATTATAGACCTTTTAAGATTATGTCATGCACAGGCTGAAACAGAAAGGTGATGCCTTTACCTCACGTAGCCCGCCCATCTTATCTGTAATCTGAGCCTACCAAGCAATGTTTTGCAGGTGCTAGGACTGATAATGGCAAAGTATGAAAGAAACATAGCCAAGTTCAAACAGGCAGAAAAGAGAATTAATCTAATAAGAAATGCATGCTGACAATTAAAAAATAACCAGCCAGAAACAAAAAACAAAAACAAAAAAAGAAAACAAAAAAAAAACCAAAGACTAAATCCCCCAGATAATAACGATTTCTTCAGTTTTCTTGTTTTTTTATAATACATCTTTTTTACCTCCTATCACCTCCACCACTACCACCACCACCACCACTACTACTACTACTACTACTACTACTACTACTACTACTACTACTACTACTACTACTACTACTACTACTACTACTACTGCTGCTGCTGCTGCTGCTGCTGCTGCTGCTGCTGCTGCTGCTACTAAATAATAACAATAGTCATAATAATAATAATAATAATAATAATAATAATAATAATAATAATAATAATAATAATAATAATAATAATATTTCTGGCAACTCTCTGTCTGCCTTTGACGTAACCGTATCGTCGACTTATGCGTCCTTGGCCATTGACGCTGTAGACTGCGAGCGTAGCAAGAAGAATCAGACATACGTAGCCAACCAAGCGATCCAGGCGGGCTGTCTGACTGTATATTCTGCCCCAGACATTTTTTGTTCTGCCTTTCTAATAATAATCCACTCTCAAGGGGTTAGTAGGGCATGCAAAGTAGCTGGGCGAGACCAAGTGGCCAAGACTTATAGACGGAAGCAAAGCGACGACCTGGTTCAACACTTCGATGTGTGTCTTGCTAGTCGTCGTATAGTGTAGTTCGTTTTGTTTTGATCCGGTTACGTATTAGACCCGGATCAATAGAGGTCACCGTAATACTCGCAGCCTGTTTACGTGCTAAATAGCACGTCATTCGAGGATTTGTGGTAATAGTGATAACGTGAGTCTTGTAATCCGATATTGGCTCTAGCTGAAGTGACAGGTGGCCACATACTTAAGGAGTTCCGAAAAAAAAAAAAAGAAAAAACAAAAGCACTATAGAGTTCGCCAGGAAAAAAAAGGAAAAAACAAAGCACTATAGAGTTCTCCAGCTCAGGGGGAAAAAGTAGTTTGATAGTGAATTTTGAACTGTAAATCTGACAAAGATAAAAAGAAAAACAAAAACCAATTGAACCTTTTGAGATTTTCGCCACCTACGTTTATCTCGCCTAAGTTTTCTGACAAATAAAATAGGGAGTCGCTCAAGATTTAAGAATGAAGTGGTATTTAATTTAATGGGCATTATTTGACAACCATGCCGAGTATAAAGTGTTCCGAATCAGATGCAAGGATATGACTTTTATTTTAAGTTTAACATAAACCTGTTAAGTATTTTTCTAGATATTATTTTCTGCTGTTATCTTGCTTTTTATAAGTGTCCTTTATTTAAGCGGTTCAAATAAATAAAGTCGCATGAGATCTTTCTAACTCGTCATAGAGGGCGTCATGGTTCTACAGTCATGACCAAACTAGAACGTATTATTAGTTTTCTAAAGCAGTAATCGTTGATAAAGATGGCTAAACATAATTATATCCTGTACTTGTTTCCATATTAAACGCTCGCGATAATTATAATTATACTTAACCAACTGCGGAATCCACTCGCAGAAAAGCTTTTTAAAAAGTCGTAGTACACTGGAACGACCTACCTTATTTCGCATGTCTTTTATGTAAGCGGGCCTTTAAAAGGATCCACAGGCCTTTACATAAGTTCATAGACCTAGAAGTCATACATGAAACTGGCGCAAATAATTGTTATGAAAGCTTTCCTTTTGGTCCGTGCGCAAGAGAATAAATATGTATTACGATACTTCACGTTTTTCTCTTTCTATTATGAAACGAAGCTTTTTTTTTCCCTAAGCATTAAAGATAAATTTAATGCTCCCGCTACCTTATTGCACTCCGCATGCAGACAACCCATTCAAGAATTTGAATCACCGAGCTCATATTCTATATTAAACCATGAAGACCAATAGCTGCGTTTACAATCGCAAACACGTGCAAAGAATAAAAGGTTACTGCCCCAATTTTTCCTACTTGAAACAAAATACATGTAATAAAAAGAGAAAAAGAAAATTTTAAATTCGACTGTGCCACCACTTTTTTTTTTTTACTTCGTTTGGAAAAATAGCTATGAACAGGTTTACTTAAGTGTCTGGAGATTAATATTTAATATTTCAAATCTGATTTATTCTTTAAAAAAAAAAAAACAACGATTATGTGTTTAGATCATTTTTAGCGTAGGCTTGTTGAAGATTGCATGGGTTTGTCTCGCTATTAAGCGACTTCTTTTACAATAGTTGTCACATTACTTCGAAAGATGTTCCCCCCCCCCCCCCTGTTTAAAAAAAAAATAAAAATAAAAAAAAAGAATTGCATGTTCTATCGAGGAAAAAATTGTGTGATGTCATTATACATAGTAAACGAATTGAAGACGCCATTGATTAGCTTCTATTACTTCTTGTTCACCTTTGTCAAACTATATATCAGGTTTTATCATATCTAACGCCAAATGAGAAGAAAACTGTTGTAAATCATTGCATTAGCGGACAATCGTGGGGGTTTTTTTTGGTTTTTTTTTTTATTTCACGAAGAAACATCATGACTATCATTGTGCTTTGAACCAGTAATAAAGTGTGAAATCACAGTTGTTAACCCTCTTCTCTGCATATCATACGGCCAATCTGGCAGAACATAGAGAATATTTGCGTATGTTCGTAATGCGACGCCAGTGCAATGAATTTTTACTCTTCGCTTTGTGGAAAACTTATTAGAGCGTAGATTATTACGCCTTAGATTCTTATGGGTGTATACATGTACACCATTTGGCTGCATATATGCACCTTTATCTGGGTGTGCACTCTATACCTATCTAGATGTATAGACATATCCCTATCTTTTCCATGCGTTTTTTTTTTCTTTTGCAGTCTCAAAAGGCAAAAAAAAATATCATGCTTAACGTCACCTTGCATCTCATCCTTACATACGCAATTTATTTTTTAGGTTGTGGAGATTAAGAAGTAGTTCTAAATTTAAAAAAAAAAAGGCGTGCCCTCTCTTTTATTGATTATAAACACCTCTGCTGAAATTTCTTCTCCTAACGCTCGTTCATCTTGTGTATGCCATAAATGATCTCAATCTTCTTTTTGTTCCCCTTTTCAGGACCTCGTTGCCTGGGTGACTCTGGGCACGCACCACATCCCTCAGATGGAGAACGTCCCCAACACAGCCACAGTGGGCACTACCCAGTCATTCTTCCTGGTGCCTTTCAACTACCATCACGAGGACCCCTCTCTCGCCTCCAGAGACTCCATCAAAATCATGCCGAGGAACATGTCAAGGCCATACGATGGCGCCATCGTCGATAGACACAATATGACCCTCTATTTCAAATGTGAGCAAGAAAGAATTGATGAAAGTTTAAAAACCGACAGCAAATTTTTATTTTCTTGAAGAATATAAACGAATTTTTTTAATAATTACCTGTGCTACTTTTTAGCCGATGTTCTTTTGTGAACTGGCTGGAGCTTTCAGGGCACAATGATTTTTTTTTAATCCTTAATGTCTGCAAAATATGACCATAATGGTTCTGCTTTTTTTCATAATTTTTTTTTCTTTTAGGTTTGCAATGGTCTATTGTTCAAAATGTGCATGGTTAACATGTAACATTTACGATAGTTCAGCAGTGAATGCCCACAGGACAAGGTCATGAATTAAAGGACATGGTTGTGAGCTTTAACAAAAATCTCAGGATATACCCTGAACAGAGGTCACGGGCCTGTTGAAGAAGATATTTTCCCCTTCCGTTTGTATACACTCTTGGGAATCTCAAAGGCATTGTAATGTCTTCATTTGACATTTCATTCAGCTTTTTTTTATTTTGCCTGAAAGGGCGAAGATCCTGCTTTGTTCATTGCCATGATATAGATTAAGATCCACACATCGTTGGATTGCTCAAACGCTTTTGAAAGCTTGATTGTTTGAATGATCGATTAGTCATGTTAAGCCTTTTCTTTGCATACCGGATCAATTAAAAAAAAAAAGAGGCTGGAAAGACATGTGTCCCTCATCTCACCAGCAGTTACTGATTGTCTGATATTTGAACTCAGTTCGACTGACCTCTGCAAGTATCGTTATGAGTGGTTTTCCTACGACCACCAGACACTCCGTGGAAGGAGTTTAGTTAGCTTAATAATCTTTGTGGTTGCTTATGTGCCTGAAAAAAAGGCAGGCAAAACATTAACCACGAACATGAACGATGAATATCGGATGAGGTTTCGAACTGCTCGGTTTAAGAAAAAATAAAAAGTAATTTAGTTATCGAATATTGAGCGGCTAAAATGTTCGAAGTGCAAAGTTATAATTACACAGGAATCACCGGTAGTAACACTTACATTAACAATGTGTTGACAATATATAACTTTATCCGCGTGTTACTCGTTTTAATAGGATGATTAAACAGTGAGCTCTGGATAAATCAATGAAGATAATGCTTATATCATTATGTCGCGTGATCAGGTAGGCGGATAAAATATATATTTATTACGTGCATCTGGAAAACCAATGAAAATTTTTAAAAATTATTGTTTACATCCAGTCTCCTTGTGATCATACTTTTAATACACCTCAAGCAAACCGCGAATAAAGTACTTTTGTTTATTTTAAATCATAGCTCTTGCCTATTCCACATTATGTTAATCGGATGGTGGATAGGAAGGAGAAAAAATAAATTTATCTATGTTTTATAGGGGTTCGTGATCTTAATCCGCAATATGTTTTATAGCAATTACATTTTGTGTAAATACCCAAAGTCCAGATCAATTTCAACATTTGCATTGCACCATATTCTGAGCTTCACATGCTATGTTTGTTACATTTTAGTTCTTTTTTTTTCTGTGTGTCACTAAACTATATTGGGGAGTTTTTTCATGTGTTTGTGTGTGCAGATGTGCGTTGCATATTTCATGCTTGTCGATGCATAATAAAATATCTCCAGCCTGCCTTGATTTGTGATATCATGTCTTTTAATTAATATATGTTGACTCAGATGGACTTGACGTTAAAGTAAAAAAAATATAATATTTTGTATCTTCATGCGGTGTTTGACACTTGTGCCGCTTAAAGCAGTCCTGCATCGTTGCCTTATAACGACCTTTTTCATTCAAAATGTTCATTGCTGTTGATATAATGTAATGATAAGTCTGAATGAAATGGGGGAGGTGCCTTTATCTTGCTTCCCTTCTTGACTGTGTAAGTAAAAAAAATTATTCATCCCTTTCTATACACACTTTGAATCATGTTGCATATCACCACATCCATATTACGTTTATTTAACTATACTATGATCCCCTCTTACTGCTCCTCTTTGGTCTGGTAGAGTGGTGGATCTAAGAAAAGCATTTTCGGTTTGATTGATGATTTTCTCTTTTTTTCCCTATTATAGTCCTCTCTTTTGTCATAAAGTTGTGCATGTGTCATTGCCACTGGTTGAGATTTTATGAACCCTAGATATTTTTAAAGGTTTTTGGACTTTCATTATTGTTTCGAGACATTGAAGTCTCGAGTTTTACAATGATTGTTTACTCTCCATCTGTTACGTTTTTTTTTCCGAGATAGAGGTTTGGAATGTTTATATTCGCTACGAAAGTTTTACTTGTAAAGTGTACTTTCCAGCATTCTTTTAATGGAGATAAGATGCCTTTTTGTGTTCAAGTTTATTACAAATCTTGTTCTTTTTTATTCAATACAATCTTTTTTGGGACAAAATAAATCACTTATCTCATAATTGGCTTCTAATTAAAACAGCGATTCTAGTTTATGTGTAGGATTATCAAACTTTGTGCACAGTTATGATGAACTGCTTAAGTCTTACTATAAAAATCTCTCTCTTAATCTTTTTTGAACATAAATCAAATTTTTTTTACAAAGACTTTGATTGCTAAAGTTTAATGTATGACAGGGGTCCATTACATAATGTATGTAAAGAACGGAGATTCTTTAAAATTCAAAAACTTTAGCTGAATAGTGTGTTAAACATAGCACCTCCTAGTCGCGGTTTATTGTTTTCTTCCTTGCAAATTATGTACAATATTATTGAAACGTTTGTAATAATGATGATAATGGTGATACTTTACCTATTTGTTCAATTTTAAGTTCATAGTATCGCTTTTCGCTGCATGCTTTTGCTCCAACAATCGGTGTCGGCATTTAAAAAAAAATGTTGAATTGTAATATTTTGCCATGTTCCACAAAATCAGTACAATCAAGTTTATTGTTTTATCACACAAAGCATGCTCAAAATATGTGCTCATGTTTATATTGTCTATTATATAATGTTCACTTTGCTTCGAATTAAAAAGTAGAATGTTATACGAAACACGCTTTATGTTCTTTTGAAAGTTTTTTTTTTTATGTGAGGTTTGGTGTAAAATCTGCAGTAAATGACACAAAGGGAAAAAAGAATGTGCTTTTACATTTCTTTTCTGGGAGCATTTCATGCATGTAGAAATACACGTAATGATTATGTCATGTATCTTAAAATTCCTCGTACAAAACTTGTGGTGTTGCAGACAATGCTAAAAAGTGCTCCACTGCTTATTTGTGTCACGAAACTTCCTAAAAAAAGTCTGAAACCTGAAATATCAAACAAACAATATACACTGAAAACTGAATTATTTAGACACTTGTTTACCGAAGAGGACCAAACTCTACAGGCTAAGGTTAAGGAAAAGACCGTTCACTCGAGTGTTAAACCCCCAAGCCTGAGGTCGGGTTCTAATTATTTTCTTCAGATAAACCTTGTATAATGTACAGTGTACGCTAAAAGTACATGTATTGGATCATTTCAATATTTTTGACTGATATGGATATGTTACCATCGAATGATGTAAACTTTACGTTTACATGCTCTGCGGAACACAATCATAGTTAATGACATTCGTTTCCTCCATACACAGAACATAATTGTATTTAAAACTTGAAATTCCAAGGCTCACTTGAAAGAAGCAATGAATTTCTTTCTGTCGTTTAATTTTGATTGCAAACCTGGCAGTTTACCGTGACTTTTCTTTCAATGTATTAACATTCTGAAAGACTATATCAGATGCATCTCACACTCTGCTCGTTCTTTTTATTTATACATACAAATTGATCGGCTCGTAATTTTGTTTCCTTATTTTAGTTCACTGTTTCCAGGTTTACCTTTAAGCCTCAGATTTATTTCCAGTTAACATTGTTTCAGAAATAAATTAAATTGAAGCTTCATGTCTTGATACCAAGTTTGGTTTTAATTTGATATGAAATGTAATTACAGGTACTGTACATACAATGTGTACTTATTAACGCTACGTGGTTTTGGATCACATTGCATCTGCGTATTAAAAATAATTTTAAAGAAACAACCTACTGACCGTATTTTTTTACCTCCAAGGGCAAACAATGATTAAAAAAAATAAAGTCCTGAAAAAAATTGTGTTGCTCCCCTTGTATATTTTCAGCGGTATTTTTAGAGAAAATACTTGTGACCTTAAAATGTATTTTGTGTTAACTTAATTTGTTCTAATTTTTGCTAGGCAGAAGATGAAGCTTTACTTTCCTGCATGAAAATGAACTACATGTAGTTAGCTCAGCAATTCTTAAACAAAAATTTGGACGCTTTGGGGATAAGATGCACTTCGAGTATTTATATCTTTTATGGGGAAAAAGTACCCTTTCTTCAGTGTGCACGACCCAGAATTCTTTTTTTTTTCTTTGCGATTTTTTCCTTTAAATTTTGAGTAAAATGAACAATCTTGTAGCACGAAGTTTCTTTGAAGGAAGCTATACGGTCTCTCTCTCTCTCTCTCTCTCTCTCTCTCTCTCTCTCTCTCTCTCTCTCTCTCTCTCTCTCTCTCTCTCTCTCTCTCTCTCTCTCTCTCTCTCTCTCTCTCTCTCTCTCTCTCTCTCTCCCTCTCTCTCTCTCTCTTTCTCTCTCACTCACTCTATCTCTATCAATCTATGAATCTATCTCTCTCTCTCTCTATCTATCTATCTCTCTCTCTTCTCTCTATATTTGTCCCCAATGTATATCTTTGTCTTTCTCTGCCCATTTCTGTCCGTCTGTCTGTCTCTCTTTCTCTATCTCTCACTTTCTCCCTAAACTTCTCCCTTACATTCTCATTCTCTCTCTGTAAGAGAACAAGCACAATTGCTTCGATTTCTTTTTTTCTGTTTTTTTTTTTATTTATTTCGAGACAAAGCCTTATCTATGCTAATATCTTTTTGAAGATAACTTTAAAACATTGAAGGTTTTATTACAATATTTACGAGTAACATAATGACGACTTTCCTCTGTAAATGCCCCAATTTATAAGCGGGATTGAAAGAAAAATTCTCTCTCCCGATCGGAGGATTCTAGATCACTAAAAACGTTACGCCACCTGTTTTTAAAAGCATTATTTACAAATGGCATATATTTAAAATGGTACTGAGTAATTCTTAAGCAGGGCTGTCACCACGTGACAATGATCACTAATTAACACAATGTTAAGCCTCCTAATTCCATACTGTAAAAACTAAATGCCTGGCACAAAGATTTTCAGACCTGTTTCTTTTAAATTTGTCTGTCGTATCAGAAGTCAAGATCACAAATTCCGGGAAAGGATGTTCAGCATTAAATTTGTTTGAGAAAATCTTGTGTAATGGCACCACTTTGATTCATCACAATAAAGTTCCTTAAAGAATCAGACAAAGCAAAATGCTAATTTATAAGCAGAATGTTTTGAACACCATCCAAATAGACCTGCATTTCTTTAGTTCTACTTTTCATTTTTGGCTTGTTCAAGAAACTAGCAAAACAGTATTAAGAAACAGCACATTTTTTTAAAGAAATTAGAAAAGTAAAGCTTGTAAGATCACATTGACTTCCATTTCCATTTTAAGGCTTATCAACCTTTTATCACTCGGAATTTAGGTGAATGACGAATGGATATAGACTCTTGATAAAAAATTTCAAGTTGGTTGATTATTAATAAAATTGAAATAGTTGGAATTGGTTCTCAACTATATAAGTTAGTTGGCTGATTGTTAGTTTGATTGATACATGTGTATCAATTGTTTAATTGATTGATTGATTCATTTATTGGTTGACGGAATAATAGTTTAATCTGTTCTTTGATTAATTGATAATTGATTGTTAGTTTGATTGGTTAGAAGACTTTTTGGTTAATTGATAGCAAGACCTGTATGCTTTTCTCTTTTTGTTAATTATACCAGACAAGGGAATTCAAGGTTTATGACCCTATCGTAAAATCTCTTACTGATGCTCATGACTCGCCACACATTCATTACCGTTTAAAACATGGAAACATTGTTATTCAGAGGAAGTGAGAATCGATAATCATTGTTTGTTAGTTTATTTTTTTAATTCATGAAATAATGTCTTGATAAATTGTCAATATTACCATAACAAGTATATATATATATATATATATATATATATATATATATATATATATATATATATATATGTTTGTGTGTGTTTGTATGTATAAATATAGAGAGACAGACAGATAGACAGGCAGGCAGACAGACAGATTGAGGTCAATATCTCTTACAAATGAGGAAAGAGAGAAAGGAGTGAGGGGGACTGAGGAGAGAAACGGACAATACATTTATATGAGGGTTATTTTGTCAACAGTCTGTTCGAAAATCAATTTTTATTTTCAGCATTCTCCAATGCATGGTCGGCGCGATATAAATCCCAATTGATTCCCAAAAGGTAACCCATCTCTACGGTGGGAGAAAAATTGAACGTTCTCCACTGTGCATAGAGCGTAGCTTGTATCGATGTTCTCGAGTGGGACTCCTTCTCTTTGAAGCATGACAACATTGGCCCTCACAAGATCGACATGGACTTTGTCAGGATTCTCTTTGCTCGGCCACGTCAAAGAAGGGTCAAGGTCGGTGATAGCCTTGGCGTTTTCCTGGGTCATGTCGTAGTTGTTTCCGCTGATGCTGGGACCGATGGCTGCCCGCACATGGGCCGGCTGTGTCCCATACTCTTGTGTCATGGTGTGCAAGAGAGCCTTCACGGCGCCAACGACTGTACCTTTGGAACCGGAATGGACTGCTCCAACGGCACCTGAGCACGCAAAGACAGACATTTTTTAGATCAATTATTGCATTTAATTTAATGACATGAATCTCAAGGAATTTGGACAGACATTCACATTGTGGGAAAATATTTATGAAGAGAATTTGTCCAGGATATAAATAGAATTGCGAAAGAGCAGCGCAGACAGTACCAGAAAAAAAATCTCCCTTCCATACTTTACAATTATAGCTTTCGCGAGCTAATTATGAAAATCAGCGCACGTATCTTCAACCTGAGAATTTCTACATAATCCTCGTGGAAGCACAAGTTTCGCCCAAATAATAAGTCACATTTATTTGTACTTGGAGAAACTACGCGTAGTTTTAAATTTTAGAATGAAAACTTTTATTGCTTTTTAGTGTTCTACACATGGATTTCTATCATCATTTCCTTATGATGAAATATTTCAAAGTTATATAATTACATGTCGCTCAAAGATTTTGTTTCACAAATGACAGAGAAGTAAATGCTTTGTTTCTGTCAATCATCAGTCCCAACCTGTTTGAGTGTCGGCCAGTAGGATCATACAGCAGTCAGCCCCAGCAGCGCACACTGTCACACCGGCCTGGTTAGTGACGATACCATCATATCTGGCCGGCTGCTCTCTCCCGACAACCCAGATGGTCTTGGCATGCTCCGCCTTTAAAGATCACGGGAGAAAGATAGTAGGGAGATGCCAAAAACATTTTTAGAATACGGCTCAAAATTGTAAAAGTAAATAGAAAAATAATTTTTCTCCTTAAAAGGCTTTGAGGGTCTGGGTTTTTTTTTTTAATTTTATTTTCCTTTTACTTTTACATATAGGGATGGGGTGGGGAGGGGCATTGTGGAACTGTAAGAGTTGCATACGTCATATGAAGCGTCTCAGATTTTTTCTTTTCTTAAGAAAAAGCTGTCAATTTTTAGTGTGCAAATTGATTCCTCTTCTAGATATAGAACCGTTTTAAGACGTATTTAAGAGTCTTTAGAAATTATCACTTTTTCTTTCAATCTCCTTAGCGGCTTTAGTATTGTGTGAGCTTTTGGAAGGGGATGTGTATATGAAGGTGATATACATTTTTATTGCAAAAACAAAGAGGAATACTATTAATTTACTTATGCAAGTACTTGTTTCTCAAGCTGAAAAAAATCACAAGACAGTAGCTTCAAAGTCGATTTAAGATAAAGAAAATTATTACTGAACTTTAAACAGCCAGCCAAGAACAAGGGAATATTTGACCATTGTTAATTCCTTTTTCATGCTTTATTCATACGGCGTTGAATGGAATTAAAACACGAACTAGTATTAAAACACGAACTAGTACAGTACGTGCATATTTTTTTTTTTTGACGTCTTTGCTGCTACTTCTATAATTTATTTATATATCTATTAAAATTTTTCAATATGAAAAAAATGCTAACAGGTTCTATTTTTTCTCATAACCATTACGTGAAATCCGAACCAAGCTTGAAATAAGAGCCACTTTTCCATATCAATGCTACTTTCTATCAACTGAGTTTCTCGGTTACATTGTATAATGTATCTTATTTTCTTGTTTATGTTGTTTCTTTTCGTTTTCTCCTACAGCCATGTCATTTGCACTTTGGTGACATTAACAAGGAAGAGAACAACTAGGGCAGAGAAGTGGCTGTTGGACTTAAGTTTGTTTTGAGTATCTATCATGTTTAACAATGCTTCTCTTTTTATTCGCTTCCAGTTTCGCCTACTTTTTCTTGGAATTGGACTTACCAGTGGGTTTCATCCGGAATAATCCAGGATGAACCAAGTTCGCATTTTACGTGACCTCATTG